>JAMWET010000711.1:62500-95000 GCA_024036415.1 Prochilodus magdalenae
TGTGTCAAGAATAGTAACAGAGCGTTTTTCAGAATCAGTGTGTCGCCTCACTCCGCATCATGCTCTGCTGCTTGCAGCTGGGGTAGACTTGACTGACTACAATGGCAATGTCTTGGTTGTGTTGTTGACGCTGGCTCATGGTGCCTTCTGTAGTTCTCATGGCATGATACCTCCAAACCATCTAATTTCTCCACCATACTTTAAAAGGGTGAATAGACTCACGGTGCAACATGACTTTAAACTCTGGAACTCACAGTAACGTTCCCATACACATGAAAGGACGCGTCATCATCCAGAGGGCGGGTTCTGCGGCCTGTTCTGCTTACGTTCTGCAGGATAGAGGGTTCGAGAACATAAGCAGATAAACCTCAGAAAGCACTTTATGGTGGAATAGAACATTCTAATAAGTTTCCTTCCTTCAAGTTTTTCGTACTTTAAACAGTTTTAAATGTAAACACAAATAGCTGCACCCAGAAGGAGGTGTGGGGCAGCAGTGCTACTGGGAAGGAAGATAAAGGTTACCAGGCTCTATAACTGATGATAAATTTGACTGATATAGGCAGGAAGTCTGTCTCCCCCATGTTTGATAATGCAACCCGCCAGATGTCTCAGTATGGAGCTGTAGAGGTTCCTAATGGTGTCCTGTGATAATCCATCCCATGCAGCTTGAACATCCTCACACAGTTCCTGCAGATGGTGCGGTAGGGGTGGAGGTGGAGGGACACCAGGTCTTCTGGACGTGTGAAAACAAACCGTTCATCTCGGTGCTGACCACGGTGCCTCCACACACGGATTCGTTGGGCGTCTCCACCAAGACTAAAGCGGGACTCGTCACTGAAGATGACCCGCTGCCATTCTGGGTCACTCCATGACAGTCTGGTACGACACCACTGCAGTCTTTGGAGAATTTGACATGGTGTTAAGGGCAGTCATCATAGTGTTCCATGTGCGTGTAGTCCTCCGTCATGCAGCCAATGGTGCTTGTACTAACAGGATGATTCATGGTGGCAGAACTGCTCACTGAATGCCTGCTCTCGTGGCTGTTGGGTCAGTCAGGTACAGCGATAAGGCCCGTCCTTACTTACATCCCAAGTGCAGCATCTTATACACAATAAATATTAAAGTTTCAAGCTCTCAGGACTTTCAACAATAAAGCCAGGCCAGAAATGGTTCAGTAGAGTCGTGACATAAACAGCTAGGCATTGGTTTTTCTATGGCATCACTCCAATTGAACCCTCCTTTTGGCACCTTTATATTTAAAGGAGATTAAAGTGATGGAGCAACAAGGAAGTATATATGTATTTGTAAACACACCAGACAAAAAAAATGAGTCCCCTTGACTGTACCTAATATCATGTAACCCCTCCACGAGCAATCAACTGCTTAGACATGGACTGAAAGACGTTTCTGGATGCAGACCACATCAGTGTTCAGCCACACTTCCATCAAAGAATTGGTCAGGTGGTCCAGATCTCTGGTGGATGCCTTCCCTGGCACAGTTCCGAGGAGAATTCCCTGTAGGCTGGGATTTTTAGCCACTGCTGGTATAGACCCGTATGACCGTACGCTTCCATTACACCTGGCAGATCAGCTACTTCCTTCACAACTATGGTCCTTGGCACGCCCACATGGCAGTCCCTCCCTTTTAGCTCAATCATTAACATCTGCTCTGGAGCCATTTTCCACACATGGAACGAGACACTCCCTGCACTGTACCACCTCTTCTCAATCTATGGATCCCGTCACTCACACCACGCAGGTATTTATAGGCCCATCAACCTTATGCAGCGCCATCTGCAGGAGCCTGAATACAGTACAACCTAACCACACAAGGGGACTCATTTTTTGTGACCTCATGTATATATGTGTGAAAAGGTAAGGAATACATGTATGCGACACTTTGATGTTTTGAGCTCTCGAATGTGGTTGTCCGTCGAGCTGTTGGTACAGCTTGAGTTCCATGAGATGGTCTCAGTGTAGCTTCCTCAAAGTCTAAGGAAAGAAGTCACACAGATAGACCTGTCAGTGCAGCCCACACTCAACCTCACACATGAATTAACTTCTGGCTAATGCCAGCTAAGAACTATATACAGCTTGGCTAAACCACCTTCCATACTAAACATGTTGTAATTGCTGTTACCAGGAGTAATAACACAACCTGTCCAGTTCATACCATCAAACAATAGGGGGCAATGTTTCACCAGAAAATATTGATATAGCATAGTGATAACACCTCCAAGTACTGTAGGCCATGGTTCCATCCCCTACAGGCACCCTACACCCTACCAGTAAGAGTCCTTGGGCAAGACTCCTAACTTTACCTGGGCCCATCTAATGCTGTTGGCTGGGATTCGGTCCATTACCAGGGCAGTCACCCTGCACAATCCCAATAAGGGTCTATGGAAAACACTCCCATCTCTATGCTTGGCTTACCTAACGATCTAGACCAGCGTTCTATCCTTTGATCCCTTACCTGGGCAGGCACCCTATAGTATACCAATAAGAGTGCTTGGGCAAAACTGCTCACTCTACCTTGACTCACCTAATGCTGTAGGCTGGGGTTCGATTCCCTCCCCCGGCAGGCACCCACCACTACACCGGGCAACACGCCTTACTCCTAACCATACATGTCAATGTTTCATCCCCAAGTCAGTGCTCCAAATAGCATTCGACTCTCCTGAAGTTGGACAGCTCGATTGTATGTGCTAACCGGTTTTAGGATATGATGAAATTAGTAACAGGAAGCAGCAGAGCACTGTGTCAAGAATAGTAACAGAGCGTTTTTCAGAATCAGTGTGTCGCCTCACTCCGCATCATGCTCTGCTGCTTGCAGCTGGGGTAGACTTGACTGACTACAATGGCAATGTCTTGGTTGTGTTGTTGACGCTGGCTCATGGTGCCTTCTGTAGTTCTCATGGCATGATACCTCCAAACCATCTAATTTCTCCACCATACTTTAAAAGGGTGAATAGACTCACGGTGCAACATGACTTTAAACTCTGGAACTCACAGTAACGTTCCCATACACATGAAAGGACGCGTCATCATCCAGAGGGCGGGTTCTGCGGCCTGTTCTGCTTACGTTCTGCAGGATAGAGGGTTCGAGAACATAAGCAGATAAACCTCAGAAAGCACTTTATGGTGGAATAGAACATTCTAATAAGTTTCCTTCCTTCAAGTTTTTCGTACTTTAAACAGTTTTAAATGTAAACACTCATCTTAAAAAACAAATAGCTGCACCCAGAAGGAGGTGTGGGGCAGCAGTGCTACTGGGAAGGAAGATAAAGGTTACCAGGCTCAATAACTGATGATAAATTTGACTGATATAGGCAGGAAGTCTGTCTCCCCCATGTTTGATAATGCAACCCGCCAGATGTCTCAGTATGGAGCTGTAGAGGTTCCTAATGGTGTCCTATGATAATCCATCCCATGCAGCTTGAACATCCTTACACAGTTCCTGCAGAGGGTGCGGTAGGGGTGGAGGTGGAGGGACACCAGGTCTTCTGGACGTGTGAAAACAAACCGTTCATCTCGGTGCTGACCACGGTGCCTCCACACACGGATTCGTTGGGCGTCTCCACCAAGACTAAAGCGGGACTCGTCACTGAAGATGACCCGCTGCCATTCTGGGTCACTCCATGACAGTCTGGTACGACACCACTGCAGTCTTTGGAGAATTTGACATGGTGTTAAGGGCAGTCATCGTAGTGTTCCATGTGCGTGTAGTCCTCCGTCATGCAGCCAATGGTGCTTGTACTAACAGGATGATGGTGGCAGAACTGCTCACTGAATGCCTGCTCTCGTGGCTGTTGGGTCAGTCAGGTACAGCGATAAGGCCCGTCCTTACTTACATCACAAATGCAGCCGAACTTGTATCATTAGCAGAGCTCATGATGCCGAACCTACCCACCAAGTTTAATTCTTATCGGTTGACTCCTTCAGGGTGCAACTATTTGTGCAAATATACTTTGACAATGAGTGTGTCTGAATGTGTGTGGACTGGGCTTTGGTCTACACCCACGAGCTACTTTGTTCAACATGCTTCAACATTAGAGTAGGATTAGTGGAGATCCTGATAACTGGAGCTCACCGCATAGATCTGCAGGTCCATATTTTCATTCGGCCTCTTTTTCCTGCACCCAGAAAACAGCCAGTCAAAATAGCAAGGAGCAAAAGTGATCAACAACGCTACAGATATGATTGAACTCATTGACCTTTTTCTTTATCATTCTTACCTCCTCCACAAAAGTACAGCGACTATAACTGCAATACCACAAACAGCAGCAACAGCAATAGCAGCATAAATAATCCAGAGGTAGTCTGTTGAGGAATATACACACATGCAGCATTCCAAAATCATTTACCAGGCTAGTTTAACTAGAAACTTGTACTGAAAGATCCTATGATCCAGATACGACAACCTACTTCAACCTGCAATCATGTTCCTAACCTTGAAAAGAGACCAGCACTTGAACAGATCTCTGAGCTCCATGTTCATTCTGAGCTACACAGTAATACAGTCCAGTGTGTTCAGCTGTGATGTTGATGATGCTGTAACTGTGTCCAGATCCTACAGGTGAAGCTCCACCTTCTTTAAACCAGGTGTAGTTCTTCACAGGTGGGTTTCCATCACTGCTGCAGGTCAGATTCACTGAACTGCCCTCCACTGCTTCACCAGAGATGGACACTGAGACCTTCTTTGGAGGATCTACAGATGAACATAATGAAAACTATAAATATACTAACTTTTGAAACTAGCACTGTTTAAACCAAGCACAAGAAGCTTACACTGAACACTGATCTGCACAGTGGAGTTCCTCTCTCCATGTTTATTACGACTCTGACATGTATATTCTCCACTGTGCTCAGATCTGATGTTGGGAATGTTGTAGGTGTCTCCGTTTCCTACTGGTGTAGATCCCTTAAACCAGGTGTAGATCTTCACAGGTGGGTTTCCATCACTGCTGCAGGTCAGATTCACTGAACTCCCCTCCACTATGTCACCAGAGGGACTGACGGACACTGAGACTCTCTTTGGAGGGTCTGAAATATACAAGAATAAAAGCAAATGCGTGTTGGGATCATAGAGATCCAGGAATTCACTCAGTCCAGCAGAACAAATGACCATCAACTTACAGAGAACATTGATCCGCACAGCAGTGGATCTTCTCTCTCCATGATCATTACGACTCTGGCATGTATATCCTCCACTGTCCTCAGATCTGATGTTGGGAAAGTTGTAGGTTTTCCCATTTCCTACTGATGTAGATCCCTTAAACCAGGTGTAGACCTTCACAGGTGGGTTTGCATCACTGCTGCAGGTCAGAGTGACTGAACTGTTCTCCACTATATCACCAGGAGGACTGATGGACACCGAGACGTTCTTTGGTGGATCTAGAGATACAGGAGCTTTTATAAATTACTACATCATGATGTAACCAAGATGTCTACTGTCCTGTTTTCCTGATAATAGCACTGTGTAGTATTTACAGTGTGTGGTAAACAATATGAACTACACTCACATCTGACTCTGAGGGTCTGATCAGTAGAGCGGAGATGTTGATATCCTCCTACAGCACAGCTATAACTGTCTGCATCCTCACTGCTGACTGGCTGCAGGTGGAGCTGGTTGTACTTGATGGTCTTTGTGGTTAAAGGACGTCCATTTCTGTACCAGATGAATGTTGGATCAGTCAGACTGCAGGTGGTCCTACATGTCAGAACTGCTGTTCCTCCCTCTGTCACTTCTCCAGGAGCTTCCACATGGAGCTCTAAGATTATGGAGGAACAAGCAAATCATGGAAAAGTGCCCAACTCATATTAACACTGATACAAAATCTACCCGAACTTGCAAATCTGAAGAACAAGCATGTTTAAAGTATTTATGTATTTATCTCTTATTAAAAGTACTGAAGTATTTATAAGGTTAGCATGTTAGCCACTGATATTACTAGGCTAAAGGCACCGTAGGTGGTGGTGGAAGATTTGACTGATCTCACCTGTGACGGTTAGCGTAACGCCAGGTCTTCCCAAATATTTCTGCTTTTCGTCATTCGTCTTGATTCTTAATGTGTACATATGTTGATCGTTTGTTGCCACATTGTTCAGTTTGAGGGAACAGAGTTTCTGTTTATCGCCCAAATACTCGACTCTTCCTGAGTAATCTGGGTGTTTGGACATATCAGGCCATGTGGGGTTCTTATCTGGATCCACAACCCAAAAAACTTCTATCACTGTTAGACCTTTTGGGTAAGTGTAAGATCCACTCATAAACACTGTGGATCTTTTTAAAGCACATATCTCCTGTTGGTTGTACGTCACACTCCACTCTGTTCCAGAAGCTCCTGAAACACATGATGCAGGAAAGATCTGATGACAGAGTCTGGAGCCCATAAGGCCCTCAAGGTTAAGACCGTTACACACCAAATGAGGCGTGTTTAATGCCCTTTACGTCTCAAAAAACAGGCACACTGAATGGTTTCCATTGTGTCACCGTGAAAGGAGAACACTTCATATGGCTCAGGCCTCTTTAGCTTCTAGCTTCACCAACATTGAACCAGTTCCAACCAGTTCATACACCTAGTTTTAAACCGATTGGCACATCTCCACCCAAAATAAATAGGTTTAGACCTCTTCTACGTCTTCTTATCTCCTGATGTTAATTCATGCTTGCTTTCTGGATATAAATAAACATCTGGAACAACAGCACAATTGCTCGCAGGTAATCTATACGCTCCGCCATCTTGGTACTAATTTTTACTGCAGCTGTGCAGCACCCTCTGTTGACATTAAAGTTGTATCCCTTGATTTTCCTTGGCTCCAATAAAAGATTGGTTCCCTGAATAGCAACAAGGTTTTCATAAACCTGAAAGTCAACAACCAGTGTTCTTCTGCTTGAATAGGGACAACAAGCTATTTTCACCAAAGTGGAACTCATACCATTCCGGTTTGCGCACCTAATCTCAAATCTCATTTCCACCCAAGTTAGATCTCAACTGGAACAAAAGAGTAGTAAGTTCATCGACATAACCTGCAATGACATCTGTGGGTTTGTCAGTTGTTGAGGAAGGAGCAGGCAACAATAGGGACACCCAGTGGTCTGCTGAAGAACCTCTTCTTATCTCATGTAATTGATAAATTACATAAGGGAACATCTGGAATAACAGCACAAATGCTCACAGGTAATCTATATGCTCCACCATCTTGGTACCACTCTGTGTAGCGCCCTCTGTTGGTTCCAATGAAAACTGGCAAACGCAGACTGATTCCCTGAATAGCACCAAGTTTTTAAAGAGCCTGACAAACCCAGTTCATGAACAAGGGGTCTTCTAGTCGAATAGGGCAACATGTAGCCCTTTTCCACCAATTAAAACCAGTTCCATTCCGGTTCACACACCTAAGTTGGAAACATTTGGCACATTTCCACCAAACGTATATAGATTCAGAACCCAAAAAGTTTGTTGCCAGTGACACCTAGAGGTCTGCTGAAGAAGCTCTTCTATAGTTTCTTATCCCCAGTAGTGGATCCGTGCTTGCTTATCTGGAAATAAACAAACATCTGGAAAAACTGGTGCAAATGCAGGCTGGTTCCCAATTAACAGCAAGGTTCTAGGAAGCCTAAATGGAGCCAGGACTTGAATAATATAGACTTAGGCTTAGGTTTCCCATTTTGGAAAAGCAGAAGGAGAAAGAAAGTGGAGCATCATGTGGTTTCTGCACTTTAGCCTCAACTTTCACTTTCAGCTCAGATCTCCGTAACTCAGTTACCCCACATCAGGCAAACCACACATGGGACACGTGTCTCATCTTCACTCGTACTGTCACATTTCATTGCTATGGAGGAGGACACACAGTTCACTACACAGTTTGTAGGCTTTAGGAGATCACGAATAAGCAAGACTTCGGGTTAGCGGCTAACGGCTAGCTCTAGCTCAGGTCTGCACTGTAGCTTTTCCTGTTGTACAGGCACAAACACAGAACAAAGTTGCTAGACCACCTTTACAGTAACAGTCCTCTTCAAAACAACCCAGAGAATAAGTATTAGCACATTACCCATTAATTAAACAGGTAGAACATATCAACATAACACAGTCCATTATACACATGCTCGAACCGACCGCACAACAAATAATGGTCTTGGGTTTCCTCTCTAACTTAGATGGCAGATGAGCACTGAACTGATTCTGAGAGGAACCACATTGCAAGAAAGGTTTTGAAAGCTCTGGAGCAAGGTGAGCAACAAATTAGCCCAAATTAGCAAGCACATGTGGTGCAGTTCTAGACATAAGCAACATAGAACCCAGGTGCACAGTAAAAATGTACTCACCCACAACCATGAGCAGAAAGAAGAGTGGAGGAGCCACTCCGAGTGATGCCATCACTACGGTATCCACAGAGAAGATCAAACTCTTTGCAGACATTGCTTGAAGACTGAGGTATCCAGCTAGCTGTCAAGACCCATTGTACTGTAATCTACCAACAAAGTAGTTTTGTCTCAAAAAAAACTTGAAAATCAAGTAGCTACACTTGACCTGGTCTGTCGTGGTCCATTTCATCTATTCTTGTCTTCTCCCTCAGTGGCACCAACGCCCAAGTGACCAGAAATGAGAGCGATGTCATGCACACTGTTAACACCAATCGGTAAGCTGTTGCACTGAAAACAAGCACTCTACAGACACTACTTCCTCTTACACCACACATGTGACCCCTGCTCCAGTAAGAGAAGACTGCTATCTATCAGTAAGGCTACAATGTATTCATTTGCCATCTCTGACGGTAAATGTGCTATGGGTTGCATGGATTTGAAATAATTCCATGATGTTCTAGAAGAGGTATATGACTCCACCAGAGGTGGTTTTAAACTGTGCCCGTTTACACCCCATGACTTGGTCCTAGAATAAATGAGCTGTTATCTCTTGTTTGGTGAGCTCTGATCAGCTCTGCTGTGATTGGCTGGTTTCCGGCAAGATTCTATGATGATCACACATAATCAACATGTGGAAACAGACTATAAAACATGAGCCTCTGTGTTAATAAGCTCTGCCCTCATACTATATAGTTAGCTATGCTAGTTAGTTGGCTATACCTGGAGCTGTCTACCATTTCTGTAGCACAATGATGTAGTGCGTGTGTTGGTTATGTGATTGGTTGCTTTGCTCCTATTTAGAATGACTTTATTACTTTCTTATTCATTTTAATTTTTCCCCTAGAGGTTACTTGTTCATAACTATTGCATATATATAAGGAGGCTAATTACTTTGGTACGATTATATAAGCCCACCAGACAATAAAATGAGTGGCTGAAACGTACCTAGTAGTATGTCATACCTCCACGAGCACCAATGACAGCTGTGATTGCATTGGGCATGGACTAGACAAGTTTCTGGATGTAGGCCACATCAGTGTTGAGACACTCATCCATCAGTTGGTCGGTGGGTCCAGATTTGGTGGATGCCTTCCCTGGTTGTTCCAAGCCTTTAGTATGAGGCAAGACTGTAATGGGCAGGGGACCCTAGGAACTTGGAACTGGAGATCTGGAATACCGCTGTCTGAATGGCCAGACCCCCTCCCACAGTATCCCCACAGTAGCCTACCAGCAGGTCCCTCAAATGCATGCAACAATGCATTTCTCTCTTCATTAATGTCAGTGGAGTAAACGTGCAGTGCTCTGCAATGACCCACTGATCAAAGCAGCAATGGCATGCAAATTGTTAACACCATGTGGTTGACATGAAACAGTTATTTATATACCAGCTTCCTTTGACAGAATACACGCCTCCTTTGTGAGTAGCAGCAGGAGATGAGCATTATCTGCTGCACAGTCAGAGTGCCAGCACCATTGGCAGACGGCTCCACGACACAGGACTACATTCGTGCATGCTGATATGACAACTGTCCTTACCACCACATCAACGTGGCCAAAGACTGCAATGGTGTTATCCCAGACTGTCATGGAGTGACTCAGAATGGCAGCGGGTCATCTTCAGAGTCCCGCTTTGTCTTGGTGGAGATTACCAACATATCCGTGTGGCACCCAACAAGTTTGTTGTCAAGCATCACATGTCCAGAAGCCCTGGTGTCACACCTACACCCCAACAGCACCATCTGCAGGAACTGTGTGAGTATATTCAAGCTGCATGGTGTGGATTATGACAGGACGTACTGAGAGACAGACTTCTGCATGTGTAGCTCAATAAATATTGATCATATCAGTCTAAATTACCAGTTATTGATCCTGGTCACCTTTATCTTCCTCCCCAACAGAACCACACTCCCACACCTCCTTCTGGTGCAGCTATTACTCTGATGATAATTCAGATAAGTGGTTCAGGTGGTTTCATTTCAGATGTTGACTGGCGGTAAATAATGTTACTTCCTGTACTGCTATAAATAAACCACAGCAGCAGAATTTAATCTTTGCGTCAGGCAGATACAAATACCAATTCATTTAATGTAAACCAGAAGAAGTGTATATTTATTAAAGAATATATTTTATTTTATTAGTTATTCTGCTAATATATACTTTATACTTTATATCAGTCAAATACAGATGTATAGTATCTGCACTGTCACTGAAAGTGGTCGTGAGGTTTGACTGCAATTTGTCGATCAGCAGAAAGAGGGTGCTGTTTCTCTAGTCTGAGAAACAGGAGATCCATACTGGTTTAATTGATATATGTGCATAGATGTATAATAATAATAATAAAAAGAAAAATAATGTATATAAGCTTTATTTATTCATAACCCAATATCATGTTATAATTCCAATGATCTAAAATATTGTATATAGACATTATAAGAATGAAAAAATGCAGTTACAAGACAAAACAAGAGAAATAAGTCTAAACCTGTGAATAATAGGATATTAGTATGTTGTATAATAATTAGCAGTGAGCTATAGCAAATAAAATGAAATAAAAGGAATAAAAGGAATTATTTATGAATTTAGCATAATAATGTATTGAGGGAAATATGCTAACATTGCATATAAAATGGTTTGTCAGGTTTCTCATATGAAAACAAGCGACTGAATTAGTTTTATTAAATTTGTTTTATCAAACGATCTTAAGAATTGTTCTTTTAAAAGTTTATTTTGATTGGATAAACCCAGTTGCTGATTAAATAAACCCAGTTCCTGATTGATTAACCCCAGTTCCTGATTGAATAATCCAAGTTTCAGTTTGAATAAACCCAGTTCCTGATTGAATAAACCCAGTTCCTGATTGAATAAACCCAGTTCCTGATTGAATAAACCCAGTTCCTGATTGAATAAACCCAGTTCCTGATTGAATAAACCCAGTTCCTGATTGAATAAACCCAGTTCCAGTTTGAACAAACCCAGATCCTGATTGAATAAACCCAGTTCCTGATTGAATAAACCCGGTTCCTGATTGAATAAACCCAGTTCCTGATTGATTAAACCCAGTTCCAGTTTGAATAAACCCAGTTCCAGTTTGAATAAACCCAGTTCCTGATTGAATAAACCCAGTTCCAGTTTGAATAAACCCAGTTCCAGTTTGAATAAACCCAGTTCCAGTTTGAATAAACCCAGTTCCTGATTGAATAACCCAGTTCCAGTTTGAATAAACCCAGTTCCTGATTGAATAAACCCAGTTCCAGTTTGAATAAACCCAGTTCCAGTTTGAATAAACCCAGTTCTAGTTTGAATAAACCCAGTTCCTGATTGAATAAACCCAGTTCTAGTTTGAGTAAACCCAGTTCCTGATTGAATAAACCCAGTTTCAGTTTGAATAAACCCAGTTCCTGATTGAATAAACCCAGTTCCTGATTGAATAAACCCAGTTCTAGTTTGAATAAACCCAGTTCCAGTTTGAATAAACCCAGTTCCAGTTTGAATAAACCCAGTTCCTGATTGAATAAACCTAGTTCCAGTTTGAATAAACCCAGTTCCAGTTTGAATAAACCCAGTTCCAGTTTGAATAAACCCAGTTCCAGTTTGAATAAACCCAGTTCCTGATTGAATAAACCCAGTTCCTGATTGAATAAACCCAGTTCCAGTTTGAATAAACCCAGTTCCAGTTTGAATAAACCCAGTTCCTGATTGAACAAACCCAGTTCCAGTTTGAATAAACCCAGTTCCTGATTAAATAAACCCAGTTCCAGTTTAAATAAACCCAGTTCCAGTTTGAATAAACCCAGTTCCAGTTTGAATAAACCCAGTTCCTGATTGAATAAACCCAGTTCCAGTTTGAATAAACCCAGTTCCTGATTGAATAAACCCAGTTCCAGTTTGAATAAACCCAGTTCCTGATTGAATAAACCCAGTTCCAGTTTGAATAAACCCAGTTCCAGTTTGAATAAACCCAGTTCCAGTTTGAATAAACCCAGTTCCTGATTAAATAAACCCAGTTCCAGTTTGAATAAACCCAGTTCCAGTTTGAATAAACCCAGTTCCTGATTGAACAAACCCAGTTCCAGTTTGAATAAACCCAGTTCCTGATTAAATAAACCCAGTTCCAGTTTGAATAAACTCAGTTCCTGATTAAATAAACCCAGTTCCAGTTTGAATAAACCCAGTTCCAGTTTGAATAAACCCAGTTCCTGATTAAATAAACCCAGTTCCAGTTTGAATAAACCCAGTTCCTGATTAAATAAACCCAGTTCCAGTTTGAATAAACCCAGTTCCTGATTAAATAAACCCAGTTCCAGTTTGCTTTAGGTTGAACCACTAAGCCCTGTTCACAGTGAGTCCTCTGTAAGGTTTTACTCTGTGAGAGATGATTAAGTTAAGAATCAAAGAGTTTGTTGCGGAGGGCCCGGACTCGGCCCTGGCTTGGAAGCCCTAAGGCTCGTGCAGATCCTGCAGGAGAAGGAAGACTTGGGGGAACCCCACTTCCTGGTCCACCGGGCTGGTGAAAAACCAGTGGTGCTAAGGGGAACAGAGGGTATTGGCGAAGCGATGGCACCTGAAAGCAGTAAAACATATACACAAATCAAGACACTTTAAAGACAGGGTTAATCAGGGATTGACGGAGTGCTCGGAGTGGTGGGGTCTTTCTAGCAGAGGGGATGCTGATGAATTTCCGAGGAAAATGTTTGTGCATTGAATATGTATTTCCTAAGAGACTTCCTTTCCTCACCTTGTGCTGGTGTTAGTTCTCAGATTCTAGTTTTCAAATATCCAGTGTTAGGAGTGTTCTCAGACTCAGGAGTGTCCAGTATTTGTCAGTTATAATTTTGCTTCATCTCTCTCTCTCTCTCTCTCTCTCTCTCTCTCTCTCTCTCTCTCTCTCTCTCTCTCTCTCTCTCTTTGTCCTTTTCTGTCTCTCACTCACTCTATCTTTGTGATTGCGGGCACAGTTTGCAGGGATGCCATCCATAAGTCTGTTGGTGCTGGCACCATTGGTAGCTGGCTGCCCAAGGCAGGACTACATGCATGCAGACCATTGCAACAACTGCCCTTAACACCACGTCACCGTCACCAAAGACTGCAGTGGTGTTGTACCAGACTGTCATGGAGTGACTCAGAATGGCAGCGGGTCATCTTCAGTGACGAGTCCCGCTTTAGTTTTGGTGGAGACGCCCAACGAATCCGTGTGTGGAGGCACCGTGGTCAGCACCAAGATGAACAGTTTGTGCTAAATTTGAAGCGTTACCGCTGCACCACCAATTAAGGCGGGCAGCGCTTTTACTGATAACACCCAGAAATTAGTGGAAACAAGGAATCGCATGGAAATCAATATGGCAGTCGGGAGAACAAAGGATTGCTGGGGAACAGGCGAGCACAAGGCAACACACAAAAGAAAGAAAACAAACCTCCCCAATTTTTTCATTTCTTTTCATTCCCTTCCTAGAAGACCAGTGTTACCAGCTTAGTCATTTGTCCGGGCTTTCAAATGAAGACTGAGCAACACTGGAGTGGAGCACTGCCATTAAGTAGAGCTTGCCACAGGTGTTTTGAGCCTCCCTTGATTGGGAGTGCTTCTGCGTCGCCCTCTGGTGGCTGACGTAGTACGAATTCCAGAGCCAGCCAATACACTGCATTGGATGGATTATCACAGGGCACCATTAGGAACCTCCATGCAGAGACACCTGGCATGTTGGGTCAGCAAACATGGTGGCCTGATGCCATACTGAGAGACAGACTTCTGTATGTGTAGCTCAATAAATATTGATCATATCAGTCTAAATTTATCATCAGTTATTGATCCTGGTCACCTTTATCTTCCTTCCCAACACACCTGCACTCCCACACCTCCTTTTGGGTGCAGATGAGTGTAATGATGTGTTGAAGTAAAAGAAGGAGAAGTAGACAAATCATTCACTTCTTATCAAGGTACTATTAACCATGTCAATGGCTGTTCCTCCACTTGTAGTTTGATTGTGGTGTAATAACAGTGTAGTAACAATTAAATGTTTTAACTCACTGTCGCATTCACATAGTTGTAAGCACTGGATGAATCGTCATCATGAGGCAGGACACCGAGGCTTGTTTCCTGCTGGACAGAGAATTGAGCTGTTTTTAAGTCAAGGGCAACATTGGAAAGATGTGCCAACTTAAATACTGTAGATGAAGGTGCTACCTTTAACACTGAGCTGTAACTCTTCCACTCATGTCTATTAGTTTCCAGTGTAGACAATCCGGACATACACCGACCAGCCACAACATGAACACCACCTCTTTATGTCTGTACTCACTTGCACTTTGTAACAGACTGGTCAGGACCCCCACAGGACCACCACAGAGCAGGAATAATGTGGGTGGTGGATGATTCTCAGCACCGCAGTGCTTTCGCAGCACCACACCGCATCCATAAGTCTGTTGGTGCTGGCACCATTGGCAGCTGGCTGCCTGAGGCAGGACTATGTGCATGCAGACCATTACGACAACTGCCCTTAACACCACGTCACCGCCACCAAAGACTGCAGTGGTGTCGTACCAGACTGTCATGGAGTGACTCAGAATGGCAGCGGGTCATCTTCAGTGACGAGTCCCGCTTTAGTCTTGGTGAAGACGACCAACGAATCCGTGTGTGGAGGCACCGTGGTCAGCACCAAGATGAACGGTTCGTGGTCACACGTCCAGAAGTCCTGGTTTCACTCCACCCCTACCGCACCATCTGCAGGAACTGTATGAGAATATACAAGCTGCATGTGCAGCTGCCTCACTCCAGCCGGGTTCAAACCCAGACCTCCCATGTGAAGGACTTTTGTAAACTATGTGAGCCACCAACCCCGACAGAGGAAAACAAATGCAGAACAGTAGAGGAGCAGACGACTGAACTACTGATCAGAAAAGCAACCTGCAGTGGGCACTGAACCCGCTCGCTATTGGGTGCTAAATTACCGCTTACCGTTACCGCTGCACCACCACAGATGAGGTGGGAGAATCAAGGCGGGCAGCGCTTTTACTGATAACACCCGGAAATGAGTGGAAACAAGGAACCGCGTGGAAATCAATATGGCAGTCGGGAGAACAAAGGATTGCTGGGGAAGAGGCGAGCACGAGGCAAGAAAACACAAAACCTCCCCAATTTTTTCATTTCTTTTCATTCCCTTCCTAGAAGACCAGTGTTACCAGCTTAGTCATTTGTCCGGGCTTTCAAACAAAGACTGAGCAACACTGGAGTGGAGCACTGCCCTTAAGTAGAGCTTGCCACAGGTGTATTGAGCCTCCCTTGATTGGGAGTGCTCCTGCGTCGCCCTCTGGTGGCCGATGTAGGACGAGTTCCAGAGCCAGCCATTACACTGCATTGGATGGATTATCACAGGGCACCATTAGGAACCTCCATGCTGAGACGTCTGGCGTGTTGGGTTAGCAAACATGGCGGCCTGATGCCATACTGAGAGACAGACTTCTGTATGTGTAGCTCAATAAATATTGATCATATCAGTCTAAATTTATCATCAGTTATTGATCCTGGTCACCTTTATCTTCCTTCCCAACACCACCGCACTTCCACACCTCCTTCTGAGTGCAGATGAGTGTAATGATGTGTTAAAGTAAAAGAAGGAGAAGCAGACAAATCATTCACTTCTTATCAAGGTACTATTAACCATGTCAATTAATTGTGGTGTAATAACGGTGTAGTAACAATTAAAGGTTTAAACTCACTGTCGCATTCACATAGTTGTAAGCACTGGATGAATCGTCATCATGAGGCAGGACACTGAGGCCTGTTTCCTGCTGAGCAGAGAATTGAGTCATTTTTAAGTCAAGGGCAACATTGGAGGTCTATAACTCTTCCACTCATGTCTATTAGTTTCCAGTGTAGACAATCTGAACATACACCGACCAGCCACAACATGAACACCACCTCTTTGCATCTGTACTCACTTACACTTTGTAACAGACTGTAGATCACCCTGTTCCTCAGTGATCAGGACCCCCACAGGACCACCACAGAGCAGGGATAATGTGGGTGGTGGATGATTCTCAGCACTGCAGTGACACTGATGTGGTGTTGGTGGTGCTGTGTGTTGTGCTGGTGGGAGTGGGTCAGATACAGCAGGGCTACTGGAGTGTTTAAACACCTGCGGTCCTGTGGGGGTCCTGACCATTGAAAAACAGGCTAACAGGGTAATAATGAAAGTTGTGTAATTAATAAAACATTCTGGGTTAATGAGTAGGACTAAAAGAACCAGAACCAGAATAATGAAAATAGAGTCTATGAGTCAGTTGCTTCATCTAAATGTACAAGGATTTAGAGAATAGTCTTTACAAGGTAATTACAAGGTAATAGGCAAATTATGCTTTTAACTCGTAACTGTCGTATCCGCATAGTCATCAGAGTCATCATCATAATCTAATCAGGAGATGTGTTCACAGAAAAGAAAACACAAACGCGTTCCATGGAGTGACTCCACTCCAGAATCATGGGGTTTGTTTTAAATGGGGTGCAGTTCCAAGATCACAACTATTCAGTCCTGGTTCTTGTTCCTTGTGTACAGAGGTTCTCCGGATTCTCTGAATCTTCAAATGATAATATGTAGTATAGATAATGATCATTCCCAAGTTATTTGTTGTGTTATGTTGTAAGAAGAAAATGTTCTTCTTGAATTACTGCACTATTTGATGTCACATGATCATCACAGTGTTACTGACCTGTTACCAAATAACCTAATTAGTTATGAGATGTTCAACCAGGTGGTGTTTTAGAATTACACAACTGCTTCTCTTGACTCTACATTTTTAACCACATTGCTGCACCAAATTTAAATTACCATATGGTAAAAAAAATGTTCTCGTTTTTTTAGAATTTGATACGTTTACAGAGTTTAAATACAGAGTTTACTTGATTTGCAAATTATTCTCGTCAAGCTTCCGAGTTTTCTCTACATTTTGACTTCTGGGTTGTAAATCAGAGCCATTACTTGCTTTCACCAGTAAATGAAAGTAGTGGGATTGTGATGTAATTACAATGTAATAAGAATTTAACATAGGGAACTCACCCGTGTATTCTCATAGTCACCAGTGCTGGTTGAGTCTTCAAAATGAGGTGGGACAGGGAGGTCAGCTTTCTTCAGAACAGAGAGTCAGAAAAGGGTAACAGCTTAGTCACCTTTAGTACTGCAGGTAAACCTGCTGCCTTTTGTTGCAACCAAGGTGAATTGGCTAACAGGGGCTAATAGTGGGCTGTATGACCCTATACATATGTTGGGCTGTATGTTTCTAAGGACACTGTTGGCCTGCTGGAGGTTTTAGTCAACAGTGTCTGCTTTAAAATGTTTAATATGTAGCTAGTTCTATGAAGCTGTTAGCTGGTAAGTTGTAGCCACTGATAAACATGTTTCCAATGTCGAAACCTGAACTTTTGATGTTGCAATACTTATTTTACTAGTCTTTATGTTTTATCTTCATGCAGTGTGAACAAACTTCCTTTCTTAAAATATTTATGAAGCTTAAAAACCTAAAATCAGTTCCACTGTTTGCTAATATTTATGTCTACAAATTGAAATTGTGTAATCACAATATAATACAATGTAAAGTAACAAAATGTGCAGTGTAATAAGTCTTTCAAATTTGGCACTCACTTTTGTATTCTCATAGTCATCAGCATTGAAGGGGTTGTGATGAGGATGCAGGGCACTAGCGTTCTTCAGAACAGAGAGTTGGAGAACAGGTCAGATAATGGGACATGTTTTAGCCAAGGTCAGTAGGAGGGTTCATAGACCCTCCACTGACTGATATCTAGAACACAGTAAGAACTCACCACATAGTATTCTTCATTTGTATTTCTTGTATTTCTGTTCCTGCCAAACGACAACAAAATCATTTTAGTTAGCGATATAATAACAGCACCAACTGTACTCAAGTGAATTATGTCAGTATGATAATTCTCACCTCCTATAGAAAACTACAGAGAGGAGAACTACAACCACACAAAGTCCAACTCCAAGAGCTACATACAGAATCACAGAGTGGCCTCCTGAAACAGCACAGAGTGTTTGTGAAGCATGATGAATGGATGACATTGCTATTTACAGAAACACACTCACTGACCTCACACCAGCACAACACACAATAACACACCACCACCCTGTCAGTGTCACTGCAGTGGTGAGAAGATTCACCACCAACATAATACCTGCTCTGTGGTGGTCCTGTGGGGGTCCTGACCATTAAAGAACAGGGTAATACAGTATACAGAGAAACAGATGGAAAACATTCTGGATCTACAAAGTAAACTACAAAGAACTACAACGAAAAAAAAAACATTAAAATACAGACAGGTCCTCACCCTTTACAACAATTGGTGGTGATGTCTTAGCTCCATGTTCATTCTGAGCCTTGCAGTAATAGGATCCACTCTGTAGAGGACTGTAACTGTGTCCAGACCCTACAGGTGAGGATCTACTTTCTATAAACCAGGTGTAGCTCTCCACAGGTGGGTTTGCATCACTGCTGCAGGTCAGAGTCACCAAACTGCTCTGCACAGTTTGACCAGGTGGACTGGTGGACACTGAGACATTCTTTGGAGGATCTACAGCAGAAAGGGAAAGAGAACTTTCAGGATAGTAAGAATCAGGAAAACACACAATGCAGCCCTAGATATTAACATACACATACACTGAACATTTATCTGCACAGCAGTGGATCTTCTCTCTCCATGTTCATTACGACCCTGGCATGTGTATTCTCCACTGTGCTCAGATCTGATGTTGGGAATGTTGTAGGTGTCTCCGTTTGCTACTGATGTAGATCCCTTAAACCAGGTGTAGATCCTCACAGGTGGGTTTCCATCACTGCTGCAGGTCAGAGTCACTGAACTCCCCTCCACTGCTTTACCAGAGATGGACACTGAGACCTTCTTTGGAGGATCTGTATCAGAGACCATCACATATGACGTCACGTGTAACTGAGATGGATTATGTTCTAAAGTTGAGGATACTGGAATCTTATAAATCACCATCATTCACTTACACAGAACATTGATCCACACAGTAGTGGATCTTCCCTCTCCATGTTCATTACGACTCTGGCATGTATATCCTCCACTGTGCTCAGATCTGATGTTGGGAATGGTGTAGGTGTCCCCTTTCCCTACCGATGTAGATCCTTTAAACCAGGTGTAGATCTTCACAGGTGGGTTTCCATCACTGCTGCAGGTCAGAGTCACTGAACTGCCCTCCACTATTTCATTAGAAGGACTGATGGACGCTGCAACGTTCTTGGGAGGATCTATAAGAAATGATAAAAATAACATCTATGTGTTAACTGAGTTCAATTTAGAGGACCTAAACACTTAGCGTCACCTATACACTTATACTCAGTATCTTATAAGCTGTTTACAGCATATACCTGTTACGACGGACGAGGGGACAGGATGCAAGTGCAAGTCATTTAATGAATCAAAAATAAAACAAAAACCAAGGAGGTAGTCTAGGGACTAGGGAACAGGACTGCACAACAAAAGACATAGAGAAACTTACAGAGCTCTTCACTGAAACACAACGAGGCAAGGGACCGGTAGGGAGACAAAACACCCAACAAGAACAAAGGGCAGACACCGGGTATATAACTACTAGGGCTGACGAGAGACACCTGGGAAGGGGCGAAGCTAGAACAGAGAGAGGAGGAGCACAGGGTGTGACAATACCAGAAATTGAAATTCAAACTCGAGTAACATATGGCTTTGATAACCTTAACTGATTCACATAATAACCCTAATCTGACTCACAATAAACTGACTGGTGACTTGACTCGAACACGTGCCTAATCATGAACACAGCTATTAAGAAAACATTGATCTTTTGTTTCTAAACTTACATGTGTAGATTCGCCTTTCAGGTTCAGTATGGTCTTGTGCAGTGCTGCAGATTGGGTACTGTAGTTACGTTACATTACTAACTTGCACTGTTAGACAGTAGCTCGGCCTTTCAGTGTTCTGTGCTCATGGTGATTTGAATAGACATCAGTGTCAGACTGTTTAATATTAAAGACTGGTGGACTGAGAGACACTGTGTAATATTTAGCTAATAATGAGACTAGAATTCCTACTAAAGATTAGAGACTCAACTCAGACTCTACCTAAAGTAACTTGTGGCATCTGGTGAATGATATGAACTACACTCACATCTGACTCTGAGGTTCTGATCAGTAGAGCGGAGATGTTGATATCCTCCTACAGCACAGCTATAACCGCCTGCATCCTCACTGCTGACTGGCTGCAGGTGGAGCTGGTTGTTGGTTTTTGTGGTTAAAGGACGTCCATTTTTGTACCAGATGAATGTTGGATCAGTCAGACTGCAGGTGGTTTTACATGTCAGAACTGCTGTTCCTCCCTCTGTAACTTCTCCAGGAGCTTCCACCTGGAGATCTAGGACAATCAAAGAACCACCAAACCAAAGAGAAAATGCAAACACAGCAGGTTAAAGAGATGACCGTTGAGATGAGCCTGTGATTCACAGCGGGAAATCTGATGTCACCTACCTGTAACTCTGAGCCGAACTCCAGGAGTACCTATGTATTCTTGCATTACCTCATTTGTAATGATTGTGAAGCCGTACGGATGTTCATCCTTCTTCATTACCTCTCTCAGTCTGAGGGAGAAGTGTTTCTGTTCATCAGTTAAAGTCTCCACTCTGCCTGAGTAATCTGAGTGCATACTCAGATCAGTCGACTGTTTACCCTGAACTGGATCTATAACCCAGAAAGTTACTCTCACTGTAAGATTTTCTGGGTGAGTATAAGATCCACTCATAGACACAGGGGATCCTTTTAAAGCACATATCTCCTGCTGGTTGTACTTCACACTCCACTCTGTTCCAGAAGCTCCTGAAACACATGATGCAGGAAAGATATGATTACAGAGTATGGAGCTCCTCCCCCTTCTCAAAACCTTTCCAAAGGCGTAACTGGGTATGATTTTTTAAAGCAATTTACCCAAAACACAAAGCCAGACACTTAGTGCTCACTTATATAGTCCAACTTCCAACTATGTGTCCATTACATACCAGGGCACCTAGCTCTACTGTGCAGCCTATAAGCACTGTCAACCATTCTGCGTTCATTGTCAAAAGAACAGTTACAACCAGACAGAGGTGTGGGAGTGCGGTGCTGTTGGGAAGGAAGATAAAGGTGACCAGGATCAATAACTGATGATAAATTTAGACTGATATGATCAATATTTATTGAGCTACACATACAGAAGTCTGTCTCTCAGTATGGCGTCGGGCCGCCGTGTTGCTAACCCAACACGCCAGACGTCTCGGTATGGAGCTGTAGAGGTTCCTAATGGTGTCCTGTGATAATCCATCCCATGCAGCTTGAACATCCTTGCACAGTTCCTGCAGATGGTGCGGTAAGGGTGGAGGTGGAGTGACACCAGGCCTTCTGGACATGTGACAACGAACCGTTCATCTTGGTGCTGAACACGGTGCCTCCACACACGGATTCGTTGGTCGTCTCCACCAAGACTAAAGCGGGACTCGTCACTGAAGATGACCCGCTGCCATTCTGAGTCACTCCATGACAGTCTGGTACGACACCACTGCAGGCTCTGGTGACGGTGACGTGGTGTTAAAGGTAGTCATCACAATGCTCTTTGTGAGTGTAGTCCTGTGTCGTGCAGACATCTGCCAATGGTGCCTGCAGGATGAGGGCATCACTGCTCACTGACTCTCCGCAATTCTGGCTGCTGGGTCAGTCAGGTAGAGTGATGAGGCCCGTCCATGCTTAGGCCCCATGCATGTCCGAGCGTGAAGCTTGAATCATTCGCAAAAGATTTCTCCCTCCCCCGACAAATAACCTCCAGAGGGCCTGCTTCACTATATCTATATACCTACACTCTTGTTGTGAATGAACACCTATTGCTCCAGAAGCTCCACCTTTCACTAGTCTCAGTAGAACACAATCACAGTCAACGTGGTACACATTGTTTCCCCAACCTACACAAAAAGACATCTTACCGAACCCCATTATGTTCAGCTTCACTTCTCTTCTCTTTAACTGCAGCGGATACTCTACAACACTGAGCTGATTCTAACAGAAACCACAAAGTCAAGGCCTTGCAGGGTCTGGAGGTATATATAGAAGACTTACCCACAATCATGAGCAGAAAGAGCAGACGAAAGGCCATTCTGAGTGATGTCATCTCATGAACACCTGTTATTTTAAAAGCACAAAGTCAGTTTTATGCAGTGCTTCAAATACTTTCACATATTCATATGTACAGAGACTTGGCCTTCTTGACTTTCTATAGCATCAATGAAGTTTCTCCAGGCATGGCTTAGAGGCGCCTTGGGCCAGGCATTGGAGCGATGCTACATAGCTGCTATGTGGCTTTCTGTAACAGCTACTTTAGTCACAGTGTGTTGTGGCTATAAGGTTGCCTCCAGGAGGCCCTGTCTCTTAGACCCGTTGAGCTCCTGTTTTTGGTATTGCAGCACTTTTCTGCCACGGGGTTGTTGCTATTGCAAACTGGTTTACCCAGTTGGTCCTTCATAGATCCGCAACAGTAACTACACCTTGGATAGCCTGTAAACCCACTCTCCTTAGGCACAACTACACTAATAACCAAGATTCAAAACCAGGGGTGTCTTGGTAGGGAGGGGGGTGGTGTTTCTGAACCCTCTAAAATAACCTATTGGACCGCCTGAAAGACACTGGTCTGCCTTAGGGTGGGGCTGTAGCAAACTGGGTCACCCAGTTGGTCCTTCATAACATACCAACTCGAACTATACCAATAAGGCCTCTGAAAAACTTCAGAATATGCCACAGCGCATCTGTCAGTCTGAAAACTCAGCCAGCTTCACCCAATTTAGTGGAAGGTGACGTTAGAAGAGCGGATGATATCTCAGTTAATATGCGGAAGATCTACCTAACTAGAAAAGAATATATCCAGAGAGAGAACCAAAACAAAGAGAATCAAAGAGAACCAAACATTTGCTGCCATTGAAGCTAGCACCAGTGCCAATACTAGCGCATCCAGCCAACAATCATAGAGGGCATTTCAGACGCTGCCTGCAAAAAGTCATGGTCACTTCCACCTGGCAGTGCGCTCTACCAAATGGATGCTGGAGCTATGCTCTATACCAGTAGATCCACCAAATAGCTCTGATTCTGCATATTCGGCTCTTTAACAGGCAGAAGTTGGCCCAAACGAGAGCAACGGCCATACTGACTAATAAGAAAACAGCTTACTTGAAGATGGTTCACCTAACTAGCACCATTTAGAGACTCTAATACTCTGTGCCAAAGCTGTTCTGAAGGCTCACGGTTGTGCAACATCTTCCTGAAACATTGTGTTGCCTTTCTTTTAGTTGGTCAGCACTTTGAAACAACAAACCACGAACCACGTCAGTCATTCGCATCTTTTCACTGTGTTGAAGTAGCCACCTTTTGTCAAAAATGGACGCTCAAAAGATGAGCACGCTACTACTACACGCCAAGCCAGTTTACTGTCACTGGCAGCAAGCAACATGCCATCGGAAGCGATATTAGTGATACTGTAACGATGGCAAAACAACTAAATATGACTTAGTAAAGACTCGCCAATGGATCAGGACAAAAAACTGACCTGGATGAAAATAGCTGAATCTAAAACCACCTACTTTTACTAAATACACATAAAAAGCCTTTACTATGTTATTACTATGTTATTACTACGTCATTATTATGAAATACATGTTGAATTAAAACATATCTGAAGAAACCATCTTACCGTCCGGCGTTCAGGCTCACCAACAGTGTCTAAATAACAATTGGTAAGAACCCAGGTAGCGCTGACGTATTTATTTAGGTGTGGTTTACATTTAAATATAAACCCGCATACTCAACAAAAATACCCAGGCCCATAAACATGCCCTCGCCTCCCGCAGGAAGCATGTGACCTTTCAGGCTACAGCATGACAAGAGCTTCACTTCAAACTAATAAAGCTATGATCATTTACTCACCCATTTCCATGTTTAATGTTTAAGTTTCAATGCAATGTGTTTCATATATTGCACATGATCACCCAGGGCATTCTGGGACTTGGAGTCCATGAGTGTGTCAGTGGCTGCATCTCAATTGCATACTATACACTGATGCTACCCTATATGTACTATGCTGTAATCTTAACAGTGTGAGTTTATTTACACAACACACAAACAAATAAACATTATTTATTCAAGTACATTTATTATACAGG
This sequence comes from Prochilodus magdalenae, assembly GCA_024036415.1. NCBI lineage: Eukaryota > Metazoa > Chordata > Actinopteri > Characiformes > Prochilodontidae > Prochilodus > Prochilodus magdalenae. The sequence goes on from JAMWET010000711.1 coordinate 87,095, forward strand.
CTTTTTGGACAGATATGGCTTGGTCCCACTGGTGAGGCATAGGTCAACAAGACCTGGGCTACATTGATACCTGTTAGCAAGATACTGCCCCAGAGATACTGACCCTGAGACGAACACCTGTTTATGTTCTCTATGGTGTCCATATGCCCAAGTCACATGATCATCGGCTCGTCCATACCAAGCTTAAATTATCACCACTGTAAAGTCAATTCAGCAAGTCGACTAATCTAGGCAACCGCCATTTGAAGGACTTCTGCACTTTTCCCAGCAAACCACAGTCACACAAACAGTGTTGTCCCATTTGGAAGCATAAGCGAAGATGTTTGTCGAGTTGTTAGATTCAGTCAAGGAAATCTCTCATCATAGTCTCAGTTCTAAATCCAGATCAGCATGAGCTACTGCTTGCGGTGTTGTTATCGCTACTGAGAAATGATATCATTTATACCCAGAATATAATGTTGTAAGTGTGGCTGAAAATGATGTCACTTCCTCAGTAGCTATAAGGAGAATTCCAATGACAGCTGCCAAGCTTGTTACAACAAATGGACCACAGACACATGCAGACACAAGCTCTCTTTCATGACAGGTAATATACTTATAATGTACATATCCATAAACCCAGCAACTCCTGAACGTTATTGATCCCATCAATACGATGGCAGGTCTTCTGGGGGTCAGGTTAGTACCTGCACTGCTGATTTATAAGACTGCAAGGTTTGACATCTTTGTTCATGAGATGGTTACTATTTCTGTGTGAAGAAGTGGAGGGGGGCGGGGGTAAAGGAGCCTTGCTCAAGTTCACTTCAGGAACAAATCGGCCTCACCGCCATCTTGGAAAAGGCCAATCCAAGCAGGTTTTTGTAGCACTGTGACCACACAGCAAGAAGGGCCTGGGTTTGATACCCAGCTTGGGTGTCCCAGCGGGTCCTTTGGAGTGTGGGGTATGCATGTTCTCCCTGTTTCAGTGTGGGTTTCCTGCAGGGCCTCTGGTTTCCTACCATAGTGTAGAGACATGCAGTCAGATGAACTGGAGATGCTAACTTGCCCCTAGGTGCTAAATTACCCATGTTATGGACTGATGGCCTGTCCAGGGAGTTTCCTGCCTTTCACACAATAGGATAGTGCTGGGATAGGCTCAAGGACCCCCTGCGACCCAGGAGGACAACCAGTTTTGACTGAATTGATAAAGACCATCACTATGAAGTGACGGTGGGGTTAAAGCCAAATAAATCCTATATCCTACAAACATTACCGAATAGCTCTACACAATCAGCTAGCTACCACATTAGTGTTGCCAAAAACTGCAGTGGTGTCATACCAGACTGTCATGGAGTGGCTCAGAATGGCAGCGGGTCATCTTCAGCGTTGAGCCCTGCTTTGGTCTTGGTGACGACGACCAACGAATCTGTGGCACAGTGGCCAGCGCAAAGATGACGAAGAAAACGGTTTGTGTTTTGCGTTAGCAAACATGGCAGCCTGACGCCATACTGGGAGACAGACTTCTGTATGTGTATCTCAATAAATATTGATCATATCAGTCTTAATGTATCATCATTATTATGATTATTGTTCCTGGTCACCTTTATCTTCCTTCCCAACAACCTCCTTCTCTGTTTTTTGACAATGAGTGTATTTGCAGGCACCTAAAGAACATGCAGCACAACCTTTCTCACATATTTCTGTTATCTAATTTTAGAACTGTATTATACATGATACAAGCACGTCTGGTGCCGTATCAACTGTGCAAAGATGTTTGACCACTAGGGGGGGCTCTAACACTTCTTATAAACCTGTACATGTGGAGATCATCAGACACGGAGAACTCTGTATGACCTCTGTATGACCTCTTTAACTCAGCCCCACTCCTCACTTTCATCTGATGCACTTTACTAGAGCTGGGAGTTGCGAGCCGCCAGAGTAATAGCATTCATTAGGTTGAGGAAAGTATGGCCACAGTTCATTTCAGACATTCTACGTCTGGGACAGTCTACTGCTAAGCTCCATAATGCTACCCAAATACTCCAAATAGCTGGGCAAATGGTATTTGGTGTGTGAAGGGTCATATTTAAAAGGGGGTGGGTCTAATACTTATCCCCAGAGTCTAAATGCATGTGGATATGTGTATGTGTATGCCTGTATAGGTGTGTGTAGGGGGTGTGTGTGCCAATAGGTGGAGTTGGGTTAGGCAGTGATGGCCTTGCTACACCTTCTATCGCTGCACTAGCTGTGTGTTTTGAGTCAGCAGCAGAAAAGCAAAGCCCAGTTCATTAGCTCTTTAAATGGGGCATGGGATAGCTGTTAATGCCAGTGTGTCAATGAGTAGCTGCATCTACCTTTGACCTGGATTGTGCATGTTGTATTACATTTATAAGGCTAGCTAGCTAGTTAACCACAAATAGAGCAAATGTATTTATCCGATTGCTACATTTACACTGATATGCCAAAACTGAAACATCAAAACTGTTGATATAATTTGTGTGACCCTGAACTTGAGGCCAATATCTGCACTCTTGGCAATGCTAGTGGTTAGGCTGATATTAGCAGTTATTGCTGTTTATATACAGTTAAACCTAATATTGTGCTCGTTACTTTGCTTTCTCCATTAGTCTGCAAAACACATAAACTTTCCGGACAAAAAAAAAACCACAGTCATCCTGCATGTTTAAGGTGGTAGTAACATGAGGCTCCTGCAGATGGCACTGCATGAGAATGATAGGAAATGCTCAGAGAATGCATCCACCAAATCTGGCCCAACTGCACAATTCTTTGACAGTGTCTGAACATTGATGTGGCCTAGATCCAGAAACTTGTCCGGTCCATGTGTAAGGCGTTAATGACTGACCTAAGAACCCTAAGCCTGGGTATCTTGTGGGCAGTTTGCTAGGCTTCATAAGCCCACAAAGGCTAAACCTACAAACATGATACATCTGTATATTATATCTGTAAATGAACCCTGTCCTGGCTTACCCCAGGCACTGCGGAGAGGGCTGCCTACTGATCCAGGCAAGTGTGCTCACTGCCCCCTAGTGTGTGTTCAGTTGTGTGTGTGTATATGGGTGTTTCACTGCATGGATGGGTTTAACCACAATGGATCAATGCCTTTAAATATTCTAATTCATAAACATTTTATAAGCATCGTCTGATTGTGAAGTGGTACTGTGTGGACCAAACACTGGTCACATTTTCTGTATAACTCAGTGGTTGGGTTATAAACAGAATTATTCAGAGTTGTTGTTTGATATGAGGAAACTCAGATTGCTTTACAGTGGTGGTGGTGGTAATGGAAACCACTCAGTCTGTAGATTAAATGTTGGTGATAGTAAAATAGTGACAAATCTGGAAAAGTGTGACGTCTCAGAGGGCTGTTATGCCTGGAATGTACCTTTCCACCATTATTAGACATCTGAATACTAGTTGTGGGTGTCAATCAGTGTATTCATAAAACTTTTATGGAATAACTATGTATATGTGCGGTAGACTTTAGAGATATTGACGCCTTGGATGTCTTTGAAGTTACTAAACAGAAAAGGTGGCTCATTTCTTGCCCAGCCTATATGTGTGGTAGATATCAGAAGCATTGCATGAGGTCTACAGACCACCCTGAATGACTTTATGTACATCTAATAACTGAATTATGAAGCATATTTCAACAAATGGACAGAATTCCCCTTTTCAAGGTTCTGCGAAATGGGGAAGTGCTACAAGCTCTCGTGATGAACTCATACTTTAGTGTCATGTGTAAGGGCACTGCTCTGTCATATGAAAACTGACCTGTAAAATATTTTCATTTCATTTTAAACATGGCCATCACGTCGACCATCATCCTCGCCCTCATCCTGCTGCCTGGTGAGTTTGATTGTTCAGTTCTATTAATTTACTTTTAGATTTAGATCTATTACTAGTTCAATGCCAGAGAAGCAACTGAAGAAGATCTCAGTCCTGTTATTATTGATGCTGTTATTAAGATTATACTACTATTCATTTCATTTGAGGCCTCAGATGTTTGTTAATCTGTAATGTAAATAATGCGTCTTCTTTAACAGCTGCAGTCAGCGCTGTAACTGGATACAGAGGACACTCAGTTCAGATTAGATGTTCCTACGAGTCTGGATACGAAACCTACATGAAGTATCTCTGTAGAGGAGAATGTTCTATACTACCCTGGGAAACTGAAGACATCCCTGTTCAGTCTGGATCTACTGCTGAAGATCAGAGGTTCTCTCTGGATGACGACACAGCAGCCAGAGTCTTCACCATCACCATCACTGATCTGAGACCAGAGGATAAAGGAACATACTGGTGTGGGATACAGAGGTCTAATCTTCCTGATATCTACACAGAGGTTCTATTACAGGTTAAAGAAGGTAAGCTTGAACTGATTTTAACACTTAACATGCTCACAGCAAATGCAAACATATTTCAAATGTCTACGGTTGCTAGAAAAGCAAGTGAGCCCTTGAATTTAATTGGCTTTCGACTGTCAGCAACACCTCCACCTGTAAGGCCTTCAAACTGACCAGACGCTTGCAGATGGTAAAACAAGTTTGTACTTTACTTGAAGTTGTTAAGTTCACAAAAAGAGAGTCGTCAAAACCGGAGAGCACCACAACCAAAACCAGAGAGCCATCCATAGGGATAGCTGGTAAACAGTCCAAGATCAAAACATGAGATTTAACCCTCAAACATGATACATAGGTGTCTGTAAATGAACCCTGTCGTGGCTCATGATGAATAGGACAGAGCCATGCAAACTGCACACAAGATTTATAGGGCAGTCTTGGGCTGGAGGTTAGGGAGCCATCTTATACAGAGCACTACAACCAAAAAACAGAGAGGCTTCCAGACGGAAAGTCGGTAAAAAGTCCAAAATTGAACTAGATTGAACAGGCCAGGCAAAGAATATGAAAGGGCAAACACACAGAGACAAAACAAAATACTCTGAAAGTAAGTTGTACGTGGGGAGGCTGACAAACAGAGGCTCAGCACATACCAAAGAGCCAAACTGGACCACCCTCCTGCAAGTGTGTTTCAGTTGATCGTTTTTTTCCTGGGATGTCTTTTCTGCACCACCTTTCTCAAGTCCACAGTATGGCAATATGGTTGGGGTCAGGACTTTGATTCAGCCATTGCAAAACACAGATCTTCTACTTTTCCTTGATTTATATGGGTGCTTTGGGTCCCGGCCTTGAGGCAGCAGAGCAGCCCCAAACCATGATACTCCTATCACTCCTATCATGCTTCATAGCTGGTATGATGTCTTGGTGTTGTTGTCCTTCTTCCTGCAAACATAGGGTTAAGCATTTGTCCATGTCCACTGAACCATTGTAGAACATCTTGAACAGGTTTCTGGAGTTTGTAGAGTCTCTGTAGGCTTTACTGTTTACCGTGGCTTCCTTCTCACCTCTGGAAGATTGTTATGTTCTTGCAAGGAGCTTGGCAGGATGTCTATTCCTAGAGAGAACAGTAACAGTGCAGAATTTTCCCCATTTGTAGACAATTTTTGTAAGCGTGGATTGATGCAGGTCTTTAGCGATGGTTTTGTACGCTGTTCCAGTTTCACACATCTCCATAACAAATCTTTGGAGCTCTTTTGTTCCTGGTCCATACCAAACTTTCTTGAGAGGAACAGGTGGAATAGTAACCAGGTTTTGTGTGCTGCCTTTATTTAACAGATGGAGCACCTGTGAAACCCACTCTTCCAATCTCATTGTATCAATCAATCAATCAATCAATCAATCAATCAGTCCATCACACTTTTAACAGCTGATGTCTCAAAGCAGTTTTACAGAAAATCAGTTTATGGAAGGCAAAGAAAAACAAATGAGTCCATGAACTTCAGAAAGGGAACCGGGGCCCAAGCCAGAGGCAACAGTGGCAAGGAAAAACTGCCTTAGAACAAAGGTAGGAAACCTCAAGAGGAACCCAGGCTCAAGGGATGTCTTTTCTTTTTTTTCTCAACATAAACAGCTAGCAAAACATTCAGCTCCACTGTAGCCACTGACCATTCCAGACCCGTAATACCAATTACCTATGAACTCTCACAAGAGCGTGAATGATGATTGGTTAGCATCATACATGTTGGGTTGCCAGTCCACTTCCAAGAAGAAAAAACCATGGAAAACCTTATTCAGTAGGAAACCCATTTCATATGACCCATTTTATATTTAATATTAATTAATTAATGGTCTGTATTTTTTATCTTTCAGAATCATTTGTTGAAAGTAATGTCACCCAGTACACTCCTACACTCACCATTAATACCTCAGTAATTCCTGAACCCACACAACTGCCTCCGTCTTCAGACATGAGTAGGTATCTTACTGACTTTGTTTCTTTTATAACTTTGCTCCAGACAAATTCTGATAGACCAGGCTTACAGGCTACAGGAACATTCACCTGCAGTATTTGCTTCTAGTAATGAGAAACTTGAGGGCTTGTTACAGTTTTATTTCAGCTGGAGGGAGCACTTCTACCTAACAGCATTATTAGCTAATATAACTTAATATCTATATTATATTTAATTTCTCAGTGTTACATGTTCAGATTATATGGTAGATGTGATGTTGCAGTTAAACCACCCTAACCCTTGTTAACTTTGGTTTTTAATGATGGCCGGGGTGGCCAGTGTAAAATGTAATTGGCCATACCAAGTGACACACCAAATATTTCTGACATGTCATTGGCTTCCACCTTGGTGTGAGGCAGAGGAGAGCTATTTTGCTATTGTTCCCACCCCCTGGTTGTTTCTTACCATCACGAGTTTGTCTGGTTGGCTCCAAATGTGAGTGATGTTTAGCTATGAGTCGCTTAAACATCTCTCCACACCGTCCATTATACCATCTCAACTGCCCCATTCCCCCACCCCCTCAGTCAAAACTCAGAAATTAATATTTCCCTTCGCTGTCTTTCAATTTCTGTGAAGAAGTCATTTCTAGTTCAAATAAGATGAACCTTTCTAATCTGTAATTCCAGATTTCATCATTCTGTATGTGTGTGCTACTCTGGTGATCTTAGGACTCACTCTCAGTGTTCTAGTGCTCTACTGCAGACGACTGAAGAGAAAAGGTACTTTAACAGATTGTATACTTACATTCATATTTTAACACATACCCCCACACCACAATCAATAAATAGAATCAAGGATGGATACTTTATGTTTTGTACTTTCCTTCCAGATGCTCATCGCTTGATTACGCCACAAAGGAATTCCAGAAGACATGAGGTAAGTAAATGACGTAGACTGTTTATCTAAACATCGTTGGTCCTGATATGGGATACTCTTACCGCTGCTCTGAAATGTATATTGTGCTGATTTGTATAGGACAGAACCAACGATCAAAGTGATCCAGCTGATAGCCGCTACTCTGTCATAATCAATCCAATCTACCTGAGTGGGAACCTTGACATCAGTGAATCAGACTTGGAGTCAGCCTATCAGAGTGTTACAACCAGTCTGAAACCAGCAGATCCAGTCTACCAGAACATGAACCCCAGCACCAACCGGTCGAATCCAGTCTACCAGAGCATGAACCACACCACCAGGCAGTCAAATCCAGTCTATGAGAGCATGAACCCCAACACCACCCAGCCAGGTCCGGTCTACCAGAGCATGAAACCCATCTCAAACCAGCCAGGTCCAGTCTACCAGAGCATGAAACCCAGCTCAAACCAGTCAGATCCAGTCTACCAGAGCATGAAACCCAGCTCAAACCAGTCAGATCCAGTCTACCAGAGCATGAAACCCAGCTCAAACCAGTCAGATCCAGTCTACCAGAGTATGAACTCCAAAACCAGCCAGTTAGATCCAGTCTACCAGAGCATGAACTCCAAAACCAGCCAGTCAGTTCCAGTCTACCAGAGTCTTAACCCCAACACCAACCAGTCCAATTCTGTCTACCACACTCTA
>JAMWET010000711.1:100000-152500 GCA_024036415.1 Prochilodus magdalenae
GGCTGCCCACTGCTCTGGGTAAGTGTGCTCACTGCCCCCTAGTGTGTGTGTTCACTAGTGAGTGTGTATGTGGGTGTTTCCTTTCACGGATGGGTTAAATGCGGAAGACAAATCACAAACTTGCACAAAATGGTATCTTATCTTGAGTCTTACACAAATAGACCTTCTCAACCAGCATGGAAGAGCTTCTCTTCCAGGTGATGCACCTAATGTTGAACCGTTTGGTGCATCTCCGCCTAAAATAAATAAGTTTGGAACACAAATATTTGTTCACAGCTGGAACCAAAGAGTAATAGGTTCTTTAACATGAACCATGGCGACACCTAGTGGTCTACTGAAGAACCTCTTCTATATCTTCTTATCTCTATTCATTTCTACTTATCTCCCTGACACTGCCGATCTCCCGTACTCCTTTTCCCAGAGTGCACGGATGATATCACCCTCACTTTTCCCCAGTCAACCAATCATTCCTGCTGTAGCTCGCCCGAGTGCTGTTTCACCTGACACATCCTGTTTATAAACTCCAAACACTTTGTGAAGTTTTGCCAAACCCAGTTGGCGGTTTTGAGCATTTCTCCGTTGCCTTTCTCGTTGCTGTTTCTTGTTTCGACTTCCCTTTGTCTTAAACTGTCGCTCTCTCGATTCTCCCTTGATCTGTCTTACTCTATTTCTCATTAGTTATTGACTCTCCTTTGGTGTTCCTGAACATTCTCCAGATTTCACCTGTAATTCTGTTTGCTGGCTTGTATGATCTCCTGTTGTTCGACCTCTGCTTGTCTCTCGATCTAGGACCTGGCTTTACCCTGTTTTGATGTGAGCTTGTTCTTTGCTCTTGTGTTCAGTTTCCACGTTGTTAAATTAAACTACTCTGAGTTTTAGCTCTGCTTGCATCCTGCCCTGTTCTTTGTACATGCTTAGACACCTGCTTTCTGGATATGAACAAACATCTGGAATAACAGCAGAGGCGCTCACAGGTAATCTATCTGCTCTGCCATCTTGGTACTACCGTTTACTATGGCTATGTAGCGACGTTTGATGACGCTGATCCCGTACCTATTGATCTTTCCTGGTTCCAGTAAATACAGGTGCAAATGCAGGATGGTTCAATGAATAACACCAAGGTTCTATGAAGCCTGACCGGAACCCGTTTAAGAACCAGGGTTCTTTTGGTCGAAAGGGGCTAAAAGTGTATCTTGTTTTCTAAAGCTTGTGGTTGACTTTTATTCTTGATGAATGAGCTCATATGTATATGATGTGAACTGGTCACATGTTTGAACAGAGGTTGGTGACTCGAGAGGGTTCATGACTGCATTCTAACCAGTTCTAGTGACCAGTGAAAGGCTGATGAGTAGATTAATCAGTCTTGAAGTGCTTTACCTATTCTCTAAAATCTAGTTGGACTGTGGAGTAATTACAGTGTAATAAGGCTTTAATGCGTAGGACTTACTTGCACATTTACATAGTCATCATCACTGGATGAATCATCATCAGGAGGCGAGGCAGTGAGGCCGGATTTCTGTAGAAGAGATAAGAAATGGGTATGTTTCCAGCCAAGGTCAGCAGGACTTGCATCTCATTAAAGGACATTGTTAGGCCACTGGAGGTTTTAGCCAGTGGTACCATACTTTAATCTACTGTGTGTTCCTGATGTACACTAGCTGATAGCCTTAGTGGCTTTTACATGCAGCAGTGGGAGATCTGAGCCGTCTCTACCTCGAACACAAGGTTCCTTCCTTGTTAACTTTGAAGTTCTATCATACTTCTCTATTCGTTGGGGCTTGCTAGTGGGGTATGCACAGTGCTGGAACATTTTGTTGACTAATGAAAGAGTGTAGATGCAAGGGTTGGTTTTAATGAAGTGGCCTATCAGTGTATATTACATGTATATTATGGCACTGTATGCTATCCAATAGCTGCAACTTTAAACTCTACATACTAATATTAAACACAAAAATGCTGCTGTTTTTACTGTAACTCGGGTGACGTCTGATCTACAAAGGCTTCCCTGAATCAGATGTAACAAAGAAAAACAAACATTTATCAGTTAATTTTGCTCAAAGTCATTTAGGTAAACACTGTCAGTATGAGCTGACAATTATAAATACACTGCAATGTAACATTAACCTACCTGCCATTTTAAATTCATGGGCGTTCAGTGGTTATGCTGGTTTACCTGCCTCGTTTGGGATGCAGTAGTGGGTTGGGCCTGTGCTTTTTATCAAATGTTAGTGATGTAACGTGACTGTATGGGACGTATATATGTAAACTTACACCAATAAATACGACTATATATTTTCACTATGGAGCCCTCCTAAATCCGCTAAAGCAGGCCACACTGGGCATCTGAAGTCATGATCCACCTGCACCGCCTGCTTCTCCAAAGATTACTCACGGAAGTCCCTCTATTTCTGCTAACGTTAGGGATAGCACGTAAACCCTGTCTAACTCGTTAACCACGACAAACTAAAAACACAGTAAGCAGAAGCACGCAGCTTGATTAATTACTGGTGAACACAGTGCTGCACGCTGACCCCAGATAAACACTGTGGGTCACTGGCGGGGTACGGCGCCATATGTCTGTACGAACCATTTGACTGCGTAAAATCTAGCAGTTTGGCTAGTTACCTGCTAAACTGAAATGTTGTGTCTATCCTACATATCTGCAATTTGTCAGAGATATTTACAGCATCCCAGTTTATTAAAGAGGTGTAGTTTTAGTAGTTTGTAGTTTGAGACAAAGCCTCAAAAAGGCTGTTCGTGCCTCTTTTTGGAAAAGAAACATGCTTTTAGTTAGGATATTTTTTAAATGTTTTAGTGAGGATATTAAATTTTAGGAGTGTTTATACACACATATCGGATGACCGTTAACTGAGTTAGAGTTTTTGGACTGTTTTTGAACAGTTTTTTAAAGACGCAGCTCCACACGTGACGACTCAGAACTGTAAACACTTAAAAATGATCAGTCATTGTGCTCTTACCTACGCAACCCTTCCTTGAGAATGTTATGCATGTGGTCCAATTTTTTTCTTCTTAGCGCCAACGTCACGTGGTGTCCGAAAAAGTCTCAAAATACTTAGTAACGTGTACTCAGTTCTATAGTCACACCGAGATTTCTAAAATTTATATGCAATGTTTCAGCAAAATTCTGTATATAATAAACACACTTTATTGGGCTTCACTTATTCTTTTAATTAAGTGAAGTTCAAAAAGTGTAATTTTAGGTAAAATCTTTTCATTTTAATAAGCAATAATTTAAAAAATTAATTACTGGACTCAAGAATCATTTTTTAGAATGTAAATGCATGTGGATATGTGTATGTGTATGCCTGTATAGGTGTGTGTAGGGGGTGTGTGTGCCAATAGGTGGAGTTTGGGTTAGGCAGTGATTGCCTTGCTACACATCTCTGCACTAGCTGTGTGTTTTATCTTGTGTATTTGTGGGCGGAGTCAGCAGCAGAAAAGCAAAGCCCATTCATTCATTCATTCATTCATGGCATTTAGCTGACGCTCTTATCCAGAGCGACTTACAAGGGTATTCATATCACAGGTAGGCACAGGTAGTGTTAGGAGTCTTGCCCAAGGACTCCTATTGGTGTAGCACAGCATAGTCACCCAGACCGGGATTCGGACCCCAGCCTCCCACACGTGGTGGTGGCTCCCGCTGAGCTACACCAACCAAGCCCAGTTCATTAGGTCTTTAAATGGGGCATGGGATAGCTGTTAATGCCAGTGTGTCAATGAGTAGCTGCATCTACCTTTGACCTGGATTGTACACGTTGTATTACATTGATAAGGCCAGCTGCGTAGTTAACCACAAATAGAGCAAATTTATTTATCAGATTGCTAAATTTACACTGGTATGCCAAAACTGAAACATCAAAACTGTTGATATAATTTGTGTATGCATATTTTTATGGTCAGATTTGACCTCTGAACTTGGGCCAATATCTGCACTCTTGGCAATGCTAGTGGTTAGGCTGATATGGCCTATTATTATATAATATTGCAGTTATTATTATAAAGTTATTGCTGTTTATGTACGGTTAAACCTCATATTGTGCTAGGTACTTTGCCTTCTCCATTAGTCTGCATTACACATAAACTTCCCGGACGAAAAAAAAAAAAAAAGAGTCATCCTGCATGTTTAAGGTGGTAGTAACTTGAGGCTCCTGCAGATGGCACTGCATGAGAATGATAGGAAATGCTCAGGGAATGCATCCACCAAATCTGGGCCAATTGCATTCTTTGACGCAAGAGTGTCTGAACATTGATGTGGCCTACATCCAGAAACTTATCCAGTCCATGTGTAAGGCGTTAATGACTGACCTAAGAACTTTTAACCCTTAGAACCCTAAGCCTAGGTATCTTGTGAGCAGTTTGCTAGGCATCATAAGTCCACAAAGGCTAAACTTACAAACATGATACATCTGTATATCATATCTGTAAATGAACCCTGTCCTGGCTCACCCCAGGCACTGTGGAAAGCGCTGCCTACTGATCCAGGCAAGTGTGCTCACTGCCCCCTAGTGTGTGTTCAGCTGTGTGTGTCTGTATGGGTGTTTCACTGCATGGACGGGTCAATGGATCAATGGTTTCAAATATTAATTCATAAACTCTTTATTAGTGTCACGCCTGTGGGTCTGCTTGCCTCCGCTACTCCTCAGGACTCCAGTTCCCAGAGTGCACAGGCCGGTGACGTCACCTCCACATGCTCGCGCCCCGCCAGTACCAGTCTAATTTGCCCTATTGATTGGTGTCAGCTAAAAGCCTTGTTTATAATCCACACAGAAACCCTCTTCGTATTTTCCGACCTTCTCTTTCTCGCTTTACCCTTTTGGCTTGTCTGCTCGTTTAATCTGATCTTCGGTTTCTGACCCTGCTTCTGTCATTTAGGATTACGGCCCAGCTCTCCCACCTCTCTCTCTATCTCCCTTCCTATCTCCTTTCCGGATTCTTGCTGTCCCATATCATCTATGCCCTGGTATCACCCTCGTACATTGCTGTACTGTTCTTTTCTGCTGTGTAAGGCTTCTGGTGTGTTTACTAAAGACTCTTGGTACTTTGGCTCAGCGAGCGTTGTGCATAATTCTTTGAACTTGACAATAAGCATCGTCTTATTGTGAAGTGGTGCTCTGTGTGTTTTGGACCAACCACCAGACACATTTCTGTATAACTCAGTGGTTGGGCTGTAAATAGAACCATTCAGAGTTGTTGTTTGATATGAGGAAACTCAGATTGCTTTACAGTGGTGGTGATGGGTGATGGGAACCGGAAGATTCACAATATCTATAACACACACTAAATACTACATAAACCACCCAGTCTGCAGATAAAAATGTTGGTGATGGTAAAATAGTGACAAATCTGGAAAAGTGTGTTGTCTTCGAGGCCTGTTTTCCCTTGAATGTACCTTTCCACCATTATTAGACATATTATTAGACATGTATTCATAACAATTTTAAGGAATAACTACGTATATGTGTGGTAGATTTTAGAGGTATTGAATGCCTTGGATTCCTTTGAAGTTACTACCTAAACAGAAAAGGTGGCTCATTTCTTGTCCAGCCTATATGTGTGGTAGATATCAGAAGCATTGATTTGGAGGTCTTCAGACCACCCTGAATGACTTTATGTACATCTAATAAATGAATTATGAAGCATATTTCAACAAATGGACGGAATTCCCCTTTTCAAGGCACTGCGAAATGGGGAAGTGCTACAAGCTCTCGTGATGAACTCATACTTTAGTGTCATGTGTAAGGGCACTGCTCTGTCATATAAAAACTGACCTGTAAAATATTTTCATTTCATTTTAAACATGGCCATCACGTCGACCATCATCCTCGCCCTCATCCTGCTGCCTGGTGAGTTTCATTGTTCAGTTCTATCAATTTACTTTTAGATTTAGATCTATTACTAGTTCAATGCCAGAGAAGCAACTAAAGAAGGTAGCAGTGCTGTTATGATGTTATTGATGTTATATAGCATGTTAGCATGTCAGCATACTAACAAATAGCAGATTGAGCTCATCAACTTGCCATGAAATTAAAACACAAACAGTTTAACATCATGTACTGACAGAATACTCACATCTGAGCATGAAACAGTTGTTGAAAAGTAGTTGAAGATAGGATGCAGGGTGACCCCCTATTCTGTGTACCCCTTAGTGGAGGGAGGCTACATGCTGTTATTAAGGTTATATTAGTATTCATTTCATTTGAGGCCTCAGGTGTTCATTAATCTCTAATGTAATTAATGCGTCTTCTTTTACAGCTGGAGTCAGGGCTGTACCTACGGTAACTGGACACAGAGGACAGTCAGTTCACATTAGATGTCCCTACGAGTCTGGATATGAAATCTACTCAAAGTATGTCTGTAGAGGAGCATGTTCTTGGGGAAATAAAGACATCCCTGTTCAGTCTGGATCTACTGCTAAAGATCAGAGGTTCTCTCTGGATGACGACACAGCAGCCAGAGTCTTCACTATCACCATCACTAATCTGAGACCAGAGGATGGAGGAACATACTGGTGTGGGATACAGAGGTCTTTTCTACAATCTGATATCTACACAGAGATTCTATTACAGGTTGAAGAAGGTAAGCTAGAACTGATTTTAACACTTCCACATGCTCCCAGCAAATGCAAACATATTTCATTTTTTTTTACACTGTGTCTACGGTTGCCAAAAAAGCAAGTGAGCCCTTGAATTTAATTGGCTGTCACTCCCCTGTTGACTGTCAGCAACACCTCCACCTGCCAGACTTTCAAAGTGACCAGACGCTTGCAGATAGTAAAAAAAGTTTGTACTTTACTTGAAGTTGTTAAGTTCACAAAAAGAGAGTCGTCAAAACTAAACAGTCAAAACCAGAGAGCACCACAACCAAAACCACAGAGCCATCCATAGGGATAGAGGGTAAACAGTCCAAGATCAAAACATGAGATTTAACAAGCCAGGTGAACAACACACCAAAGGACAAGTACAAAAAGGGAAGACATTTTTATTGATCACATTGATGTCTCTGGTGTTTATGACCTATTTAATAACTGTTAACCCATGTATAAATGAAACATATTCAATCTAGAAATGTATTAGAAATGTACTTTAATATTTATTCATTCATTTAACTCTAAATGAATCTAAGAGATGTATCAAAATAGTACAGTTAAGTACAGTTAGTTCTATTTAAGTATATATTTCATAGCAAAATTGTTTATTTTTAGTATAGTAAGTACATAGTACAGTATATGAAAATAGCACATTTTCAGAACATTAATTATAAGTTCAGGAGGTATACTAAGTACACTTAAGTAACTTAAGTGTATGTTTTTTTCCTGTCAACCCTTAGAACCCTAAGCCCATGTTTTGTGGGCAGACTGCTAGGCTTTATAAGTCAAGGAAGGGTAAACCTTTAGACATGATACATAGGTGTCTGTTACTTAACCCTGTCGTGGCTCATGATGAATAGGACAGAGCCACACAAACTGCACACAAAGTTTATAGGGCAGTCTTGGGCTGGAGGTTAGGGAGCCATCTTATACAGAGCACTACAACCAAAAAACAGACAGGCTTCCAGACTGAAAGTTGGTAAAAAGTCCAAAATTGAACAAGATTGAACAGGCCAGGCAAAGGATACGAAAGGGCAAACAAAACAAAATACACTGAAAGTAAGTTGTACGTGGGGAGGCTGACAAACACAGGCTCAGCACATACCAAAGAGCCAAACTGAGCACTGTGGTTTAAATACAGGTGTGTGTGTGGTAAGAACTCAGAAGAGGAGGAGGGGTGAAATGTAGGTCTATTGGCTGCTGGCTCATGTTTAGAGGCGAAACAGAACCAACTGCTGAGGCTTCCTCGCCTGGGGGCATGACCCCACCAAACATTTTCTGTAGTCTGAGGAGGAATTCCAGACCATTCCTCCTGCAAGTGTGTTTCAGTTGATCACTTTTTCCTGGGATGTCTTTTCTGGACCACCTTTCTCAAGTCCCAAAGTCCTCCCACTAGGGTCAGGACTTTGATTCGGCAATTGCGAAACACAGATCTTCTGCTTTTCCTTGAGCAAAGCAGCCCCAAACCATGATACTCCTTGTGCCATGCTTCATAGCTGGTATGATGTCATTGTGTTGTTGTCCTTCTTTCTCCGGATAGCGTTAAGCATTTGTACATGTCCACTGAACCATTGTAGAACATCCTCTGATCATGGTAAACTAGACATGAACCTCAATGGGCAAAACCTGCTTCCTAAGTAGAGTCCTTCCATTAACACCAATCTCAGGTCTCTGTAGGCTTTACTGTTTACCTTGGCTTTCTTCTCTACTCTGGAGTCCTGGTATCTTCTAGCAAGGAGCTTGGCAGGACATCCACTCCTAGGGAGAACAGTAACAGTCCAGAATGTTCTCCATTTGTAGACAATTTTTGTAAGCGTGGATTGATGCAGGTCTTTAGCAATGGTTTTGTACGGTATTCCAGTTTTACACATCTCCATAACAAGTCTTTGGAGCTCTTTTGAAAGTTGTTCCTGGTCCATACCAACCTTTCTTTAGAGGAACAGGTGGAATAGTAACCAGGTTTTGTGTGCTGCCTTTATTTAACACATGGAGCACCTGTGAAACCCATTCTTCCAGTCTCATCTCCTTAATTCCAATAGCTTTTACTAGTTAGCACTTGGGAAGTCATTAACAGAGGTTCACTTGCTGCTTCTAGCCTCCACTCTGGATGTTACTTGACGTGTTTAATAAGACATGAAAAGTACAGCTGTTTGTGTGTAATAAGTTTAGATAGATTGTGATTGTCTAAAATTCTGACTTTGATAAACAATCAATTCCAAAGAGTCCACTTTTTGCAACTGCGTTTTCATTATTTTGTTTTTTCAGTCCCCTACTCCACGTATTCTCCTCCATTATCAACGGAGACCACGTATCTTCCACCTCCACCCACTACAGGTATGAATTCTTTATCTGATTCTGTAAATGTACCCAATATATTCCAGATTCTAGTTATTGTTCACTATTAAACAAGTAACGGCAGATAGATACCGGCCAAGTTAAGTCTGATTTTTCTTTAGGGCCTTGCTAAAAGAAAATGTCTAGTTTTACTTCCCTTATTCCTCGTGTGAGGAAAGGTACTGATTTCTCAAATCACAGTTTTATGTGTCAGTATTATTTCAATGTATTTTACACACACAATGAAAGTAAGAAGTGAAAAGGGTGACAATTGTCTCTCTGGTCTAGTTCTTTGGAAAAAAGGCTGTGCCAGCAGCATCGGAAAGCCAAACCCACAATACTGTGAAACACTTACATTTCAGAGAACAGGAACCAGCTGGCTTCTAGACACAACCCAGTCGAAAGTGATACTCGCTTTAAAGTCATTCTGTTTATTCAGCGTCATTTTACATTCTGTGGAGCTTCAGTAGAGTTTAGGGTAAAACAGAAGGGCTCATGAATTGTATCAATCAATCAATCGAACAGTCCATCACCATTTACTTGAATAGCATTTTTTACAACTGATGTCTCAAAGCACTTTTACAGAAAATCAGTTTATGGAAGGCAAAGAGTAATAAAAGAATCCATGTACTTCAGAAAGGGAACCTGGGCCCAAGCCAGAGGCAACAGTGGCAAGGAAAAACTCCCTTAGAATAAAAGTAGGAAACCTCAAGAGGAACCCAGGCTCAAGGGAGGTGCCCATCATCCTCTGGTCAACCCTGGGCGAAGGGAGAAAGACAGTGCTATTGAGATAGCATAACACGATACAATAATGGAGCTTGGAGCATCTTTCAGAAATGCTCTGATTAACCCAGGAGTTAATCAGCTCCTGTCAGGCCCCTAGCTTCTGTGTTTAAGTGAGTGATAGAGTTCACAATCAGTGCCAAAGGCTGGTGGTTCTACTGTAATCATTTTAGTCAGGCCGGCTGATGGGCAGGAGGGCATAATCAAATCTGGCAGGAGGGAGAGGAGATCAGCCAACGTAGACAAAGCTCTGGTGACTCTGGAAGTCTTGGTGCCTCCTATGTGACCATTCAGGCAAACATTGCTCAGGGGTCTTAATGGAGAGAGAAAGAATGAGAGAGAAAAGGAAGCCTAATTGGCAGGACGGACAGGTAGATATTATAGCTTGTAAGATTTAGTGCCTGTAAATTGATTTCTCAGCACATGTAGCTCCTCAGTGTTATCCATTAGGATCGATCAGGAGAGGGCAGGAAAGAGGATAACAGTTTGTAAGTCCATTTATGGAGCAATTTAAGAAATTATAGTGGTAAACAACTGATATCAGTTAACCAGATCTCAGATGCTTCTGTTTTCAGCCTCTATAGAAGGTTGTTAAAAACGTATGATGGTAACATACCTCACCTTCACTTTTTTGGAGGGCCAAATTTCTTTGACACATAAACAAATATTTTGTCTTGGGTTAAGGTTAGGGCTAGGGTTAATAACTCTGTTTATTAGGTGTTGATTGTTTTACAATTTGAGCTTCAGTTTAAGGTAGCACAGTTTACGCACAAGGTCAATTTTACTCAGAGATGCCATTGTTGTGTAGTACCAAGATCGGTCTATACTACGTCAGATAGATTTCAACAGGATCATGTTATAGCCAGAAAACTTCCAGCCTTGAGTCTGAATACGACTCTTTGTAGCAAGACATGTGATGGAGTAATGGCTATGTAGCATCTGGGACACCCCATCAAAACTCTAGCACCTATAACACCTGGGACACCCTGATGAAATGTTATTGGTATTTTCCTGTTTGTTTGGCCTATCCTATTACTTGACAGTGACACTTGATAGGAAGACATGTCAAAGAGAAAGAGAGATGCTGCTGTGGTTAGGTAGAACCAGAAAACAGAGGAAAGGGTGGTTGAGCTGTGCCAACAATACTGCTGCCTTGGTGAGGCTTCCTTAAGAAAGTACCATGACAGATTCCCAAACAGAGTCTATAACTTCTGATTTCATACAGCAAACCTGCTTCAGTCAAGTAATGCTATTCACATGTTAACACATACGTTACCTCACGTTCTTGTTGAAGGATAGGCAGCCCATGCTATTCACCTCCTCACACCCAGGAACAGCTCTGCAATCATTTTTATGTTCTTTTCTTTTTTTCTCAACATAAAACAGCTAGTAACACATTAATCTCCACCGTAGCCTTGATTGACCATTCCAGACCCGAAATACCAATGACCTATGAACTCTCACAAGAACATGATGATTGGTTAGCATCATACAGGTTGGGTTGCTAGCCTACTTCCAAGAAGAAAAAAACTTCTTGAAGAAAAAAACATGGAAAACCTTATTCAGTAGGAAACCCATTTCATATTTTAATATGAATGAATTAATGGTCTGTATTTTTTTATCTTTCAGAATCATTTTATGAGAGTGATGTCACCCAGTACACTCCTACACTCTCCATTAATACCTCAGTAATTCATGAGCCCACACAACTGCCTTCCTCTTCAGACATGAGTAGGTATCTTACTGACTTTGTTTCTTTTATAACTTTGCTCCAGATGAATTACAATAGACCAGGCTTACAGGCTACAGGAACATTCACCTGCAGGATTTGCTTCTAGTAATGAGAAACTTAAGGGCTTGTGACAGTTTTATTTCAGCTGGAAGGAGCACTTCTACCAAACAGCATTATTAACTAATATAACTTAATATCTATATTATATTTAATTTCTCAGTGTTACATGTTTAGATAATACGGTAGATGTTGCAGTTAAACCACCCTAACCCTTGCTAACTTTGGTTTTTAAATGATGGCCGGGGTGGCCAGTAACCTTCAAAAATGTAATTGGCCATACCAAGTGACACCCCCAAATTTCTGACATGACATTGGCTTCCACCTTGGTGTGAGGCAGAGGAGAGCTATTTTGCTATCAGTGGTAACCTTACAACAACTCCCCAAGCCACACCACATCGTTCCCACCCCCTGGTTGTTTCTTATCATCACAAGTTTGTCAGGTTGACTCCAAATGTGAGGGATGTCTAGCTATGAGCCGCTTAAACATCTGTCCACACTGTCCCTCATACCATCTCAACTGCCCCATTCCCCCACCCCCTCAGTCAAAACTCAGAAATTAATATTTCCCTTCGCTGTCTTTAAATTTCTGTAAAGAAGTCATTTTAAGTTCAAATAAACTGAACCTTTCTAATCTGTAATTCCAGATTTCATCATTCTGTATGTATGTGCTTCCCTGGTGGCCTTAGGACTTACTCTCAGTGTTTTAGTGCTCTACTGCAGACGACTGAAGAGAAAAGGTACTTTAACAGATTGTATAGTTACATTCATATTTTAACACATACCCCCAAACCACGATCAATATATATAATCAAGTATGAATACTTTATGTTTTGTACTTTCCTTCCAGATGCTCATCACTTGATTACGCCACAAAGGAATTCCGGAAGACATGAGGTAAGTAAACGATGCTGACTGTTTATCTAAACTCGTTGGTCCTGATATGGGATACTCTTACCGCTGCTCCGAAATTTATATTGTGCTGATTTGTATAGGACAGAACCAACGATCAAAGTGATCCAGCTGATAGCCGCTACTCTGTCATAATCAATCCAGTCTACCTGAGTGGGAACGTTGACATCAGCGAATCCGACTCAGAGCCAGCCTATCAGAGTGTTACAACCAGTCTCAAACCAGCAGAACCAGTCTACCAGCGTGTAAACCCAAAGACAAAAAAGTCAAAATTAGCCAACATGAATGGAAATCCCAGCACCAGCCAAGCAAATCCAGTCTACCAGAGCATGAACCCCAGCACCAACCAGTCGGATCCGGTCTACCAGAGCATGAACCCCAGCACCAGCCAGTCAAATCCAGCCAACCAGAGCATGAACCCCAACCCCAGCCAGTCAGATCCAGTCTATCAGAGCATGAACCCCAACACCACCCAGCCAGGTCCGGTCTACCAGAGCACAAACCCAGACACCAGCCAGCCAGATCCAGTCTACCAGAGCATGATCCCCAAAATCAGCCAGCCAGATCCAGTCTACCAGAGCATGAACCCGAGCACCAGCCAGTCAAATCCAGCCAACCAGAGCATGAACCCCAACCCCAGCCAGTCAGATCCAGTCTATCAAAGCATGAACCCCAACACCACCCAGCCAGGTCCGGTCTACCAGAGCACAAACCCAGACACCAGCCAGCCAGATCCAGTCTACCAGAGCATGATCCCCATAATCAGCCAGCCAGATCCAGTCTACCAGAGCATGAACCTGAGCACCAGCCAGTCAAATCCAGCCAACCAGAGCATGAACCCCAAAAACAACCAGCCAGATCCAGTCTACCAGAGCATGAACCCCCAAATTAACCAGTCAGATCCAGTCTACCAAACCATGAACTCCAACACCAGCCAGTCAGATCCAGTCTACCAGAGCATAGAACCCAAAAGCAGCAAATCAGATTTAGTTTACCAGAGCCTAAACCCCAACACCAACCAGTCCAATTCTGTCTACCACAGTCTACACTTAAACACCAACAAATTAGACCCAGTCTACCAGAGTCTAAACCCCAACACCAACCAGTCCAATTCTGTCTACCACAGCCTACACTTAAACACTAACAAATTAGACTCAGTCTACCAGAGTCTAAACCCCAACACCAAACAATCAGATTCAGTCTACCAGAGTCTAAACCCCAACACCAAACAAGCAGATTTAGTCTACCAGGGTCAAAACCCCAAGGCTCAAATTTAACTGTGACCCATTTTTTAAAACCTCTCAGTTGACACGTGTTCTACTTTGGGGCATAAATCAGTGCTTTGCATCTACTCAGGACATCTTCTCTCTAGTGTTATATACCTCCTCAGTTAAAACTCAGGTCAAGGTTTCAGAGGTGCTTTGCGCGAGTTGATATAGGAACAAAACCAAAGTGACGGTTTACTTGATAGCTACTGGAATAAGCTTAATAGAAGACATTTTTAGAACTTTTTTGTCATTTGTTTGTCATTTTTTTGTAATATATTAGCAGGAGAATAATTTATTTTGACTGTATTGTAAAGTATTGCACTCAATAAAATGTCTATAAAAGTTACTAAATGCATTATGTACTATTTTATAAATATTAGTTTAGTTTGCTATTTCAGTGAGCTTTATAATTGGACTGTAACTTTCTCTTAATCATAAGTGTAAAACTGTGTGAGGAGCTATACGAGAAGTCCAATGAAGATTTTAGGCCTCAAAGTGATGTGACAAATCCTTTATCATTAAGGTTCAGTCTATGGGTGGATGCCCTAATATTCTCCTGTGGAATTTCTTGATACAATCCAGAATTCCATCCAGAAGTATTATAAAACGCTATCAAATTATGCCAAGCTGTCTAGCAGCAAAATAGCCCTAAACTTTGATACTACCACCACCATGTTTTACAGTTGAGAGGACGTTCATATTTTATTTAATGCTGTGTTCAGTTTTGTGTCATCTATTTTTGCTTTGTATATCCACCTAGCATTATTTTAGTAGTTTTCTGCTTTATCCAGGTGGTCGTTCTTCTTCGAGAACAGGTTTCTCTCTTTGCTAGCATTCCAAACATACTATTCCTGTGGACTTATGAACCCTGATGTAAGCCAATACAAGAGAGGCCTGCCAATCCTAGATGTTACTTTAGGGGTCTTTATGACCATCCAGAATATTGTAGACTAGGAGTCATTTTCACTGGATGATCAGTCCTGGGATTGGTACTTATGGTATTCTATTACCTCCATTTGTACCTACCTGTCGACAGTGAATCAATAAAGTCCAAACTCATGGAAAATGATTTAGAACCCTTTCCAGGCTAATGACCTTCTTAGCTTGTCAGAAAACTCTGGTCGATGTGGGTCAATCACCTTCACACCTACACTCACAGATTGTCAGCCTATTGATTTTACCCTGTCGGCCATCATTGTCACTAATACCCTACTGATATTTCTAGGTTAACAAAGACATTTAACAATGGATCTCTTTGTTCAATCAAGAGTATAAAAGGTTCACAAGCTTTCCAGCAGCAATGTATTGTGAAATACTTGCTGATTTTCCACTGGCAGTGTGTTTTCTTTCAACCCTATTTATTTCTAACACTCATCATCAGCTTTTAGCTCCAACCACAGAGAAAATGCTGAGCTGTGATTGTGGTGGAAGCCTGGAGAAAAGCAGAAGTTAGCATGCTGCATTTTTACAGCACTGCATACACGAGGAATGGCGATAAGTGACTCTCCTGCTGACTAGTGACGGCATGGGTCACATGAATCTGGACTTAAAGCTTACTTAGGTAACAATATATCCATTGCTATATATGTACTGGTTTGAGGGGAGGGCTTTGTGCAGACCACTTAGGGTCCTCCATACCAAACTTGTCAAACCATGGCACTCTGCCAGCCAGCTCTGTGAGCTTGCACAGTGGCATTCGTGGCTGAGCTGTTGTTACACATAGCTCCTTTCATTTCACAATAACAGCACTAGCAGTTGATTGTACATATCTAGCAGTGCAGAAATTCTCAAACTGACTCATATATTATACTGCAATATATAATTAGCTAGAACATCAAACAACAGATTTCCTAATAACAGCTTTTAAACTTTACTGAACCATCAAAAAAAAAATGTATTCCAAAACTCGGAATAAAACTCTGCCAGCTAAGTGAGCAGCAATCGTCCACCTCGCCTTCAAGAGTTCTCCTGTCAGCACGTGATATGAGGAGCCCACGGTTTGTCTGGACCCCTAAAGGCAGTAGGCTTTGTAGGCCTTGCACATCTTAGCAGAAGCTTTCATAGAGCGCTGTCCTACTGTCTGGATAAATTGGCCACAGACAGCAGAAAGTGTCTGCCGGATGCTGCAGCCTCTTGATGCCTCTTAATTACCTGTATCTATGAATCCACTATCCACTCACTCAACTGAAACATCAATTGAAATGGCAAACGACAGTGTTGACTACTGGCCAGTCCCTGACAGTTCTAGGAAGTTCTAGATCATTCTTTCTAGACACTTCTAGAAACTTCTGGAGAGTCCTATAGAGAGGACTATAGAGAACTTTTCACTGTATTATTCACAGAAGCAAAGTTTACGGGGACCAGTAGCATTTTCTGTGCATATATGAATTAAGAAAACACACTTAGTACAAGAACAGGTAACATAGAAATAGTTTTGGACCCTTTTTCATACTAATAAGCTAATTAGGAGTGTCCACATACTTTTGTCCATATAATGTGATCATTCAAATATCACTTTTGCAGCTAACCATTTTCTGTTTGTATTTACACACACATGCGTATATCAAACACACTGTCCACTAAAACTTGCCATAGGCTCAACATATGAACAAATTCTGAGCTCCTAGTAAAGCATCTAAGAGCTCCCAAGCAATCATCTCCAGAGTTTTAACTCTTTCCAAGTGAGTTTCTGTGAGCAAGTAATCTTTTTTAAAGACAGTGATGCACTATGTCATCCCATATGTTGTTATTTGCAGAAGGTCCTAGGCTTTGGGATGCTTTGCTGCCACCTTAGAAGTGACAGCCCTGCAATTTATATCTGTTACTAGTAGCTGAGTTAACATGAGAGGGCGGAAGTGGCTCCCGGTTGTATTGGGGGCCTGAGCTGGGTGCTGGGTTCTGGCTCACGCCTATACAGGATGTGTGCATACTAGATTTCTTTGCAGCAGCCGAGGCCGTACTCGACCCCAGGAAGGAAAAACTGGGCTTGTAGACAGAACGAGCGAAACTGGTTGTGGGGCTCACAGAGGCAGACACTCAGGCTTCCCTACACTGACCTGTTTGCCCAATGGTGAACTCACATTCATTTACACTGTTAAAGCTCTTTTAGATTTTGATCTTTACTGATCTTTATCTAAACTTGTCATTTCAAAACATATTCACATCCATCAGATACAGCAGCTCACTTTAACACTTTTTATTATTGTGTTATAAATGCATATTAATGCATTTAGCTTTAGCTTTAAACTGTTTACAGAGCCTTCATGAGGATAGACGTATTTTAAACGGATAAACTAATGTTTATTTTGACCCAGAAATACATTGACAGTGACTCATTTTCTCAATTTTAATAGCTTAGCATTTACAGCTTGAAAGTGTTGAACAAAAAACACAATTTGATTAAATTAAAATGAAAAACACTACATAAACAATTTAACAATAAAGTCAATACATAAAGCAAATATATATATATATATATATATATATATATATATATATATATATATATATATATATATATATATATATATATATATATATATATGTGTGTGTGTGTGTGTGTGTATATACAGATATTTGTAACTCTACCTCTGCATTATTAGGTGTATACAGACTATGCCTTCTATGATTGCACATCAGCCCACAAGAGGGAGCCCTGTACTGGCTGTAGGCTTACTTCCCAGTTTTTCAGTGTCTCCAGTGTATTGGTGTGATTACCTCACATGTTACAGTACAGTTTAATTCATTTATTATTATTGGTACCACATTTTACCCTCATTTTTATTTCCTTTTTTTATTTTAATTTAAAAATTTTTCCTCAACTCTATTGCTGTCTTATATTAGTATTCACAAAGTAATGTTTATTTTTACTTTTATTTTACAATTTAAGCATAAATATTTATACATCTATGTTAATCTTAATTAACATGAATTGGTTTATTACCATGGTTTTATCTATTTATTTATTTATTTCACCAAGACAAATAAGAATGCTTAAAGCATTTTAAATAAGAATGCTTAAAGCATTTTAAATAAGAATGCTTAAAGCATTTTAAATAAGAATGCTTAAAGTTTAAAATAAAAGTAAAAATAAACATTAATTTTGTCAATACTAATATAAGATAGAAAACAACAGCAATAGAGTTGAAGAAAAATGACTATTCATTTTTTTATTATAATTAAAAGGAAATATAAATGAGAGTAAAATGTGGTACCAATAATAATAAATGAATTAAACTGTACTGTAACATGTGAGGTAATCACACCAATACACTAGAGACACTGAAAAACTGTGAAATAAGCCTACAGCCAGTACAGGGCTCCCTCTTGTGGACTGATGTGCAATGATAGAAGGCACAGTCTGTATACACCTAGTAATGCAGAAGTAGAGTTACAAATATCTATGTTTGAATACATTTTTACTTCATGCTGAAATACTAAGACAAGTGTCTTTACTTGTTTCTCTAAAATGAGTTTGATTGTGGTGTAATTACAGTGTAATAACAGGGTAATTACAGTGTAATAACAGGGTAATAGGACTAATGTTTGGAACTGACTGGAATATTGTTATAGACATCAGTGCTGGTTGGGTCATCATCAGGAGGCGGGGCTATGAGAGTTTCTTTCTGTAGAACAGAAAGTTGGAAAACAAGTGAGAGACGACATCATATTTTCGCTAACAGCTTGAGTTGAACTGATGGGATTCATTGGTAGCACGTTTTTATCTACTGTGAGTTTCGGATGTTTTACACAAATAGACCTTCTCTACCAGCATGGAAGGGGTTCTCTTCCAGGTGATGCACCTAATGTTGAACCGTTTGGTGCACCTCCACCTAAAATTAATAAGTTTGAAACACAAAGTTTTGTTCACAGCTGGAACCAAAAAGTAATAGGTTCTTTAGCATGAACCATGGCGACACCTAGTGGTCTGCTGAAGAACCTCTAAGTGTTCTTATCTCTATTTATGTTAGTAGTTGATCGGTGCCTGCTGTCACACCTCCGGGTCTGCCTGACACCGCCAATCTCCCGTACTACTTTTCCCGGAGTGCACTGATGACATCACACTCACATTTCCCCAGTCAACCAATCATTTCTGCTGTAGCTCACCCGAGTACTGTTTCACCTGACACATCCTGTTTATAAACTCCAAAAACACACACAGACACTTTGTTTGCAGTTTTGAGCATTTCTCCGTTGCCTTTCTCGTTGCTGTTTCTTGTTTCGACTTCCCTTTGTCTTCAACTATCGCTCTCTGGATCCTCCCTTGCTCTACTTTACTCTATTTCTCATAGGTTATTGACTCTCCTTCTGTGTTCCTGACCATTCTCTCGGGTTTCACCTTTAATTCTGTTTGCTGGCTTGTATGATCTCCTGTTGTTCGACCTCTGCTTCTCTCTCGATCTATGACCTGGCTTTACCCTGTTTTGATGCGAGCTTGTTCTTTGCTGTTGTGTTGTGTTACCTGATTGTTAAATTAAACTTGTTAAATAAAAAGTTTTAGCTCTGCTTGCATCCTGCCCTGTTCTTTGTACATGCTTAGACACCTGCTTTCTGGATATGAACAAACATCTGGAATAACAGCAGAGGCGCTCACAGGATATCTATCTGGTCCGCCATCTTGGTACTACCGTTTACTATGGCTATGTAGCGACGTTTGATGATGCTGATCCCGTACCTATTGATCTTTCCTGGTTCCAGTAAATACAGGTGCAAATGCAGGATGCTTCAATGAATAACACAGGTTCTATGAAGCCTGACCGGAACCCGTTTTCTAAAGCTTGTGGTTGACTTTTATTCTTGATGAATGAGCTCATATGTATATGATGTGAACTGGTCACATGTTTGAACAGAGGTTGGTGACTCGAGAGGGTTCATGACTGCATTCTAACCAGTTCTAGTGACCAGTGAAAGGCTGATGAGTAGACTAATCAGTCTTGAAGTGCTTTACCGATGTTCTAAAATCTAGTTGTACTGTGGAGTAATTACAGTGTAATAAGGCTTTAATGTGTAGGACTTACTTGCACATTTACATAGTCATCATCACTGGATGAATCATCATCAGGAGGCGAGGCAGTGAGGCCGGCTTTCTGTAGGACAGGTAAGAAATGGGTATGTTTCCAGCCAAGGCCAACAGGACTTGCATCTCATTAAAGGACACTGTTAGGCCACTGGAGGTTTTAGCCAGTGGTACCATACTTTAATCTACTGTGTGTTCTTGATGTACACTAGCTGATAGTCTTAGTAGCTTTTACATGCAGCAGTGGGAGATCTGAGTTGTGTTTTCTACCTCTAACAAGACGTTCCTTCCAATGGTGTAATAACAATGTAATAAGCTTTTATTGTTTAGGACTCACTGTTATATTCACATAGTCTTCACCACTGCAAGAGTCATTATCAGGAGGCGGGGCCCTGAATCCAGAATTCTGGAGAACATGTAGAGAGATGGAGAACAGGTTAGAAAATGGCTCATTTGATTGGCCAAAGGCAACAGGAGGGCGAAATGCACCATCCCAGTATAGGAGCTTACCGTATAGAGTTGGTTATTCACCGTTCTGGCATGTCTGTTCCTCCTGTCCACAAAAAAAGAAAGACAAAAGGAAGACCAGGGAATCTGTGAGTTTCATTACTGGCTTCTTTGGTTATGGAAGTACAGGAGACATGGCCTTGCAGTACACTCTAGTCTGACACATACAGGGGTTGGACAATGAAACGGAAACACCTGGTTTTAGACCACAATCATTTATTAGTATGGTGTAGGGCCTCCTTTTGCGTCCCATACAGCGTCAGTTCTTCTTGGGAATGACATATACTGCGTCCTGCACAGTGGTCAGAGGGAGTTTAAGCCATTCCTCTTGCAGGATAGTGGCCAGGTCACTACGTGATGCTGTTGGAGGTTCGTCCTTCTTGGTGGTATGCTGGCATTACCCTGGATACCGTGGCTCTTGATACATCACAAAGACTTGCTGTCTTGGTCACAGATGCGCCAGCAAGACGTGCACCAACAATCTGTCCTCTTTTGAACTCTGGTATGTCCCATAATGCTGTGTGCATTGCAGTATTTTGAGCAGAACTGTGCTCTTACCTGCTAACTGAACCTTCACACTCTGCTCTTACTGGTGCAATGTGCAATTAATGAAGATTGGCCACCAGGCTGGTCCAATTTAGCCATGAGACCTCCCACACTAAAATGACAGGTGTTTCAGTTTCATTGTCCAACCCCTGTAGATGGTCATGTGATTACTGGGCTTTGCTGTTCTGGACTTAGTGGCCGGGCAGCAGGTCTGTTTGTACATGAATTCAGTGTCTACTATTCACCTGCCTGATATATCGATGCACAAAGATGCCTAAGGACATTCGCTGGAGGCTCCATACTTTCTCCAAAATTGGAAAAGACATCATTGATGTGGGAATAAAACCCAGTGGACTGAGGGAGAATGGCCCTACCACAAACTCAAAGAGGAGCTGCGATGAAAAACAAATCTTCCCGGATGGTCTAGTAGCGGGGCTGCATGGAAGATAATGAAAGAGTTGGATGCTTGGACAGTGGCCTGACAAGAATCTGCTGGCAGACCTCTGGCGTGGCAGCTTTGGCCACAGCTCTCTAGCAATGCTTCCAGCTGTCGGCAGGCTTGTCCAGCGATCGGGAAGGCATTGTAAAAGAACTACCATAAGGGCACAACTAGGTCCACTGCTGCCAGAGGATCTTGAATGGCACATGTAAGTTGCCACACTAGCCAGCCTTTAAGCAGTCAAAGAGGCAAGGAGTACTCCAGCACTCAGACTCTCTGTTCTGGTGCTCCAACGGATGGGCATTCCCAAACCCCAGCTAATGGAATGGATGCACAGTACATTTACACTACTATTCTACATCCTGAAACATGGTTTAGGGTGTCTGCCAGGAAGCCACAATATAATGACACTCAAATATAGAATACATAGAATTATCTATGTATACTGATTCTCACCTTATCCAGAAAAACACACAGAGTAAAGCTACAACCCCACAGAGTCCAGCTCCAGCAGCTCCATACAGAATCATTGTAGAGTTGTCAGCTGAAACAATAATAAGCATAAACTTGTTATTAATGTGATGAAGAATATGGAACATATTCCAATGCATATACACATATACAGTCAGCTTCCTCACCTGTTACCACGACTGACACTGGAGATGAGTTCTGAGCTCCATGTTCATTCCGAGCTACACAGTAATACAGTCCAGTGTGTTCAGCAGTGGTGTTGGTGATGCTGTAACTGTGTCCAGATCCTACAGGTGAGGCTCCACCTTCTTTAAACCAGGTGTAGTTCTTCACAGGTGGGTTTCCATCACTGCTGCAGGTCAGAGTCACCAAACTCCCTTCCATTATCTTACCAGGAGGACTGACGGACACTGAGACCTTCTTTGGAGGATCTACAAATAAATGTGACATTTATACAGTCATTATGGTTTTATGTTGTATTATATATTCATAATTGATTTGTATTATATGTTTACAGTATATAGAGGAGGATAAGAACATAACTCACATCTGACTCTGAGGGTCTGGTTAGTAGAGGGGAGATGTTGAAATCCTTCTACAGCACAGCTATAACTGCCTGCATCCTCACTGCTGACTGTCTGCAGGTGGAGCTGGTTGTTCTTGATGGTCTTTGTGGTTAAACGATGTTCATTTTTGTACCAGATGAATGTTGGATCAGTCAGACTGCAGGTGGTGTTACATGTCAGAACTGCTGTTCCTCCCTCTGTCACTTCTCCAGGAGCTTCCACATGGAGACCTATGACATCACATCACACTACACTTCATCAGAAAACGACTACACCACAACATACTGCTACCAGAACACGACTACACCACTAAAGACTGCTACCAGAACACGACTACACTAACTAAAGACTCCTACCAGAACACAACTACACCACTAAAGACTGCTACCAGAACACGACTACACCACTAGAGACTGCTACCAGAACACGACTACACCACTAAAGACTGCTACCAGAACACGACTACACCACTAAAGACTGCTACCAGAACACGACTACACCACTAAAGACTGCTACCAGAACACAACTACACCACTAAAGACTGGTACCAGAACACGACTACACCACTAGAGACTGCTACCAGAACATGACTAAAGACTGCTACCAGAACACGACTACACCACTAAAGACTGCTACCAGAACACCAGAACACGACTAAAGACTGCTACCAGAACACAACTACGCCGCTAAAGACTGCCACCAGAAAACGACTACACCGCTAAAGACTGCTACCAGAAAACGACTACACCACAACATACTGCTACCAGAACACGACTACACCACTAAAGACTCCTACCAGAACACAACTACACCACTAAAGACTGCTACCAGAACACGACTACACCACTAAAGACTGCTACCAGAACACGACTACACCACTAAAGACTGCTACCAGAACACGACTACACCACTAAAGACTGCTACCAGAACATGACTACACCACTAAAGACTGCTACCAGAACACGACTACACCACTAAAGACTGCTACCAGAACACGACTACACCACTAAAGACTGCTACCAGAACACAACTACACCACTAAAGACTGGTACCAGAACACGACTACACCACTAGAGACTGCCACCAGAACACAACTACACCACTAAAGACTGCTACCAGAACACGACTACACCACTAAAGACTGGTACCAGAACACGACTACACCACTAGAGACTGCCACCAGAACACAACTACACCACTAAAGACTGCTACCAGAACACCAGAACACGACTAAAGACTGCTACCAGAACACAACTACGCCGCTAAAGACTGCCACCAGAAAACGACTACACCGCTAAAGACTGCTACCAGAAAACGACTACACCACAACATACTGCTACCAGAACACGACTACACCACTAAAGACTCCTACCAGAACACAACTACACCACTAAAGACTGCTACCAGAACACGACTACACTACTAGAGACTGCTACCAGAACACGACTACACCACTAAAGACTGCTACCAGAACACGACTACACCGCTAAAAACTGCTTCCAGAACATGACTACACCACTAAAGACTGCTACCAGAACACGACTACACCACTAAAGACTGCTACCAGAACACAACTACACCACTAAAGACTGCTACCAGAACACGACTACACCACTAAAGACTGCTACCAGAACACAACTACACCACTAAAGACTGCTACCAGAACACAACTACACCACTAAAGACTGCCACCAGAACACAACTACACCACTAAAGACTGCTACCAGAACACGACTACACCACTAAAGACTGCTACCAGAACACGACTACACCACTAAAGACTGCTACCAGAACACGACTACACCACTAAAGACTGCTACCAGAACACGACAACACCACTAAAGACTGCTCCCAGAACATGACTACACCAGTAAAGACCGCTACTGAAACACGACTACACCCCTAAAGAGTGTTACCGGAACATGACTACACCCCTAAAGACTGCTACCGGAACACGACTACACCACTAAAGACTGCTACCAGAACACGACTAAAGACTGCTACCAGAACACGACTAAAGACTGCTACCAGAACACGACTACACCACTAAAGACTGCTACCAGAACACAACTACACCACTAAAGACTGCTACCAGAGCATGACTACACCACTACAGACTGCTACCAGAAAACGACTACACCGCTAAAGACTGCTACCAGAAAACGACTACACCACTAAAGACTGCTACCAGAACACGACTACACCACTAAAGACTGCTACCAGAACACGACTACACCACTACAGACTGCTACCAGAACACGACTACACCACTAAAGACTGCTACCAGAACACGACTACACCACTAAAGACTGCTACCAGAACATGACTACACCACTAAAGACTGCTACCAGAACACGACTACACCGCTAAACACTGCTACCAGAACACGACTACACCGCTAAAGACTGCTACCAGAACACGACTACACCGCTAAAGACTCCTCCCAGAACATGGCTACACCGCTAAAGACTGCTACCAGAACACAACTACACCACTAAAGACTGCTACCAGAGCATGACTACACCACTACAGACTGCTACCAGAAAACGACTACACCGCTAAAGACTGCTACCAGAAAACGACTACACCACTACAGTCTGCTACCAGAACACGACTACACCACTAAAGACTGCTACCAGAACACGACTACACCACTAAAGACTGCTACCAGAACACGACTACACCACTAGAGACTGCTACCAGAACACGACTACACCACTAAAGACTGCTACCAGAACACGACTACACCACTAAAGACTGCTACCAGAACACGACTACACCACTAAAGACTGCTACCAGAACACGACTACACCGCTAAAAACTGCTTCCACAACATGACTACACCACTAAAGACTGCTACCAGAACACAACTACACCACTAAAGACTGCTACCAGAACACGACTACACCACAACATACTGCTACCAGAACACGACTACACCACTACAGTCTGCTACCAGAAAACGACATCACTAACTAAAGACTCCTACCAGAACACAACTACACCACTAAAGACTGCTACCAGAACACGACTACACCACTAAAGACTGCTACCAGAACACGACTACACCACTAAAGACTGCTACCAGAACACGACTACACCACTAAAGACCGCTACTGGAACACGACTACACCCATAAAGACTGTTACAGGAACACGACTACACCCGTAAAGACTGCTACCAGAACACGGCTACACCACTAAAGACTGCTACCAGAACATGAGTACACCGCTAAACACTGCTACCAGAACACGACTACACCGCTAAAGACTGCTACCAGAACACGACTACACCGCTAAAGACTCCTCCCAGAACATGACTACACCGCTAAAGACTGCTACCAGAACACAACTACACCACTACAGACTGCTACCAGAACACGACTTCACTAACTAAAGACTCCTACCAGAACACGACTACACCGCTGAAGACTGCTACCAGAACACAACTACACCACTAAAGACTGCTACCAGAGCATGACTACACCACTACAGACTGCTACCAGAACACAACTTCACTAACTAAAGACTCCTACCAGAACACGACTACACTACTAAAGACTGCTCCCAGAACACGACTACACCCATAAAGACTGCTACCAGAACACGACTACACCACTAAAGACTCCTCCCAGAACACGACTACACCGCTAAAGACTGCTACCAGAACACGACTACACCACTACAGACTGCTACCAGAACATGACTTCACTAACTAAAGACTGCTACCAGAACACGACTACACCACTACAGACTGCTACCAGAACACGACTTCACTAACTAAAGACTGCTACCAGAACACGACTACACTACTAAAGACTGCTCCCAGAACACGACTACACCCATAAAGACTGCTACCAGAACACGACTACACCACTAAAGACTCCTCCCAGAACACGACTACACCCATAAAGACTGCTACCAGAACACGACTTCACTAACTAAAGACTCCTACCAGAACATGACTACACCACTAAAGACTGCTACCAGAACACGACTACACCCATAAAGACTGCTACCAGAACACTACTACACCACTAAAGACTGCTACCAGAACACGACTTCACTAACTAAAGACTCCTACCAGAACACGACTACACTACTAAAGACTGCTCCCAGAACACGACTACACCCATAAAGACTGCTACCAGAACACTACTACACCACTAAAGACTGCTACCAGAACACAACTACGCCACTAAAGACTGCTACCAGAACACGACTACACCAGTAAAGACTGCTACCAGAACACGACTACACCACTAAAGACCGTTACTAGAACACGACTACACCACTAAAGACATTAGAAGGGAACATCACACAACATTCTTCTGATATTAGTCAGAGATTTAATTTGACAGGTCATCTAACATACTGCGACTTCAACTCACCTGTAACTCTGAGCTGGACTCCAGGTTTACCCACCCATCTTTGTTTTTCTACATTTGTTATGATTCTGAAGCAGAAGCGATGTTCATCCTTCTTCATGACATCACTCAGTCTGAGGGAGAAGTGTTTCTGTTCATCAGTTAAAGTCTCCACTCTGCCTGAGTAACCTGGGTCTTGCCTTAAATCAGTCGGGTCTTTACCCTCATCTGGTTCTATAACCAAGAAAGTCTCTCTTACTGTAAAATTTTCTGGGTAAGTATAAGATCCATTTATAAACACTGTGGATCCTTCTAAAGCACATATCTCCTGTTGGTTGTACTTCACACTCCACTCTGTTCCAGAAGCTCCTGAAACATATGATGCAGGAAAGATCTGATTACAGTCCGAGTCTGGAGCCCTTCAAATGAGGAGAGGTCTGGAAGTCGTGCAGCAAGCACAGTGAGGGGGGGCTGGAGAGAAGCAGAAATGAGCAGATACTATCAACATATACTGACATGCTAAATTTGTCACGTGGGATAGCAGACGAGGCCGCAGGATGTAAGTGCAAGTATTTAATGAAATACAAAAATGACAAAACAAAACCAAAGAAAGCAGCAAATAGAGGGGACTAGGAACCCGATTTCAAAATCAAGAGACAAGGAGACACACCGCCAACATGAAGACAAAACACCACGCAAGAACACAGGGGACAACAAGGAGTATAAATGAACAAAGACTAACAAGGAACACCTGGGAAGGGGCGGAGCTACAAACTAAGGACCGGTGGGGGGGGCTGACTAGAGGGCGGAGACAGGAGGAGCAACGACCAAGACAAACAGAAGCACATGGAGCAGGACAACAAAGAGCACATGGACATGACAAGACAGGCAAACATGAACTGGACAGGGCAGAATGTGACAAAATGTCACAGGATAGCAGTTACATCAGGGGACAGCTTGGAAACACTCACACATGAAAAAGTCGTGAGGTGTTATCTTGTGAGTGAGGCTGGACATTAATTGTCGGAATGGACCCGATGGCATGGTCCATTATCGTTCTGGAATATTCCATCATTGTGGGGTTACATGAAGTCCATGAAGGTCTGCAAATGGCCCCGAAGCAGTGAAACATAGCAGGTACCGGTCAACCCCAACCCATGGCATGAGAACCCACCCCACACCTCTATAGAACCACCACCAATCTGCACAGTGCCTTGATGACAACTGAGGTCCATGACTTCAAGAACCCAAAGCCACCCAAAACATTTAGTACTGTGACTTAGCAGACCACACCACATGTTGTCAGAAGAGCGGATGTGGCCACATGTTTATAAAGGGAACTAACAGCTGTATGTAATCAATAAACTGGAGAGCTAGACCGGGTGGATTGGCAGAGTGTGAGTATATGGGTGTGACATCATCGGGTGATGCACTCTGGGAACTGGAGTCCAGAGGAGCAGCGGGTGTAGGCAGATGTGACAGGTAACACCACCTCATGGTCAATTTACATACTGTTATCCAATTACCTGAGTTATGTCAGTGTAGGAAATACCTGCTGACATTCTCGTTAGTTAAGAATAGCAATGAGAGCAACCTGCCGATTGGTGGGTGAAACAGCCAAACAGGCACACTAGATTTCTAGTGATAATGCGATATTAGGATCTGATGACTCACCTACAACCATGAACAGGAAAACAAGAGTAAGAGCCATCCCGGATGATGTCATCATGTCAACGTCTGCAAAATTAACCAAACCTTAATTTCAGGCAGTAATTGATTTTTATTTTTATTTTTAATTATATATAAATATACATGTATCTTTTGAATGAAAGTGATGCAAGTAGCTCAAGTATGCAAGTATGTTACTAGTAGATGAGTTGACATGGGAGGGAGGAAGCTGCTCTTAGCTGTGCTGGGTGGGGGGGCCCTGAGCTGGGTACACAAGTTCTGGCCTAGACAGGATGTGTGCCTGCTCAGTTTAGATTTCTTTACAGTAGACGTGGCTGTACTCGATCCCAGGAAGGAAATACTGGGCTGGGAGACAGAACAAGTGAAACTGGTCGTGGGGGCAGCTGTCATCTAAGAGGGAGCTGAACATGCAGGGGTTTCAGTGCAACCATGCAGAGGATGCAGGCATCTATTGGGCACGTCAATGGCTCCAACAATAAGGCAGGTCACATATGAGGCTTACTGCTAAGGTGCTTCCTGCCGGTTCGACCAGTTCAGGAGATCAAATTGGATACCTTTCAATCACCAGGCTGGTTCCCATCCTCCACCCCATGAAAATGAAGTCGCATAAGGAGGCTCAAGGTTGGAAGGCAACCAGTGTAAGTGACACAAGCTAGGTGAAACTGTTTAATCCTTCAGCATGGGCATCAGTAAAGTGGTTGGTAGGCCGGCATTGCAGAGAGAGGGCATGGCGCTATGTGCAACTGAAGCAGATGCTAGCTGGGAGGTTCAGCAGTGGCACTGACAGCAGATGGCCCATCACCATAATAGACTCTTCGATATCTCTACCTTGGCTGCTGTTGCTGCCAGTTTAATACTGGTCCACTCAGCACTGACAGCTTCAAACAGCTGAATAACATCACAGAGCTAATTTCTGTTGAAGTATGGACTCTGTCCAGCCAAAACGATCAGTAGAAAGCACTGCGCTTTGGGCTCAGCCAAGGACTGTACCTTGCTGTAACCAGTGAATGGCAAGAAGCGAGCTCCTAAGGAGCGGCCATCCTGCTGCACTCATGCTATTCAGCATAGTGGACAGGCCAGGGTTCTAAAAAGAGCTAACAAGCTAAGAGCTAAGAGTTAATCAACTTACAAACCCAACCTTGATGTTTTATACAGGAGGATGCAGATATCAGATCGGACTCCGTTCATTAATGGATTCGGACAGTCCTAACATTTTAACTAAGTGAAATTTGGCCTGACTGAAACAGGATTGAATCTGTCACCATGTACTTCTGCTGGACACACAGTTACGACAACTTTTACTCGGTTTTAGGAGTCTATTGTGAAATTAAAATGTTTCTAATCCAAAGAAATGGTCTTACCGTACAGTGCTGAGGCAGATCGTCGTCCAAATGACAATAGGTGAGAACACAAGCTGCACATCATTTAAATGTGGTTAACACCTTAACGTCAAGCTCTCCTACACATTCATACGACCATGCACTTTGCTTTCACAGGATATACGTCACCGTCTTAGATGCTTATCAGCTCAAGTATCTGCTCAAGTTATCAGCTAATACTACAAACTCGCTTCCAGTAATCATGATGACGTCTAAATGGTATTCTAACTACGGTTTGGCCTCACCCTATGCTTTAGGAAACTTTAAAATGACCCGAAACTAAGGTTCCACACACACCCCGTTAATTAACAGTAGGCTATTGTAGTGATTTGCTACTGGCTGGTTCTGGTGTCTAGAAGCTCATGTGGTGCAGCCATGCTGACAATCAGGACAGAGTCCCGAGAAGGTTGTTAATGCGGTCTAATGTCGCTGGTTGTTAGTTTGGTGTAGTGTATAAGTTAACCTGTGTCAATAGTGGACTTGTATGTGTGGGGTACACATAGTGCTGAGGCCTGTGGCTAGTGGTGACTTCCCTTGTATGTGTGTGGGTAAGCGGGTGGGTGTGCATGACTTTCTTAAGAGCACTTCTCGCAGCACAGTCATGGCCTCTCTTGCATCTGGCTGTACAGTGACTACAGTGATGTTGGCAGTGGGATAGTCTCCCCCCAGTCTCAAAGAACTTAAGAGCAAGAGGCAAGAGAGTGAGAGATAGGCACACAACAAGGACCGCCACTCCACAGGGAAGATAAGACAGCCTGGTGAGACTCGGCACAGGAACTCTTGGCAACAGTGTCACAGGAGGAGGTTCAAGGTCAGAGGGTCACCAGCAAAGTCAAGTGATTGAGCACCAGTGAAGCCATAGGTGAGCCAGTGTTGTAGACAGATAGAGCACACTGCTAGGTGGCATCGTAGCCCTGGGCTGACAGGGAAACAGAAGCTGGCTGTTAGGTTTAGTTGTGTCCAAGTGGGTAGAGTGTAGCATGGACAACGGACGGCTCATCGCCATCACCTTCATGGTCTATTAAATCTATTCTGATCTGAATAATCTACCGTACTCCTCTACAGCAGGATCACCAAGTCTTAGCATGTGGTTAACACATATCTGTAAGCCAATGCACTTAATCTAGACGCTCCGGCTTATTAATATGGTCATTTCCTTTGACAGTGCACATGGGACCTTTGGCACAGCATCAGACGAGCATTATCTGCTACACAGAGACTTTATCCAGTTCCATCTGTTCTCCTGCTACCATATGAAGCAGTAGTTAGCAACAGTCGTGACTGATGTGAGGTCAATGGCTCCTTACTCCACTTCTGTTGAATACTGGTGACTCTTGACTGCAACTTAGTGTTGTTAATGTATGCAATGTTTGCCTGGGTTATAGAACACGCAACAATGTTTAACTCATTGCTAGAGCACATTCTGAGTCACTATATCTTAATGAAGAAGGTGTTGAACTTAGCTCAACTGCAAGCTTGCTGGACCCTAAAACCAATGTTGCACCTTTGAGAGTTCATTCACACAGTTTGTACCTTGGTAAACAAATACCTAGTTCACTACCTGTGTGCGGTTAGCATCTGCACTGCTACTTTGCAGTGGCTTTGAGGTCTGAGGTCACCAGTAGTGCAGATCTTCCTCTGTCTGCAGCTTATAAACTGACAGGAAGAGGGCACTGTTTCCCTGCTTCAAGAAACTGGACATCTTTATTGTGCGTAATAATAATAAAAAACAACAACAACAATAATCATATTAATAACAACAACAACAACAACAACAACAACAACAACAACAATAATAATAATAATAATAATAATAATAATAATAATAATAGAAATAACAAATAAAAAGAAATAATAACAATTACATTACAGTTCAGAGAACACGCAGTGACTGATAATGGAGAATTCATAGAGGATAATACACATACATCTCGGTACGGAGCTGTAGAGGTTCCTAATGGTGTCCTGTGATAATCCATCCCATGCAGCTTGAATATTCTCACACAGTTCCTGCAGATGCGGCCCTTCGTCGTGCAGCTCTCCACCCATGGTGCTGGCACTAACAGGATGGCTTATGGAGGGCATTACTGCTCGCTGATTATCAGCAATGACGGCTGTTGGGTCAGTCAGGTAAAGTGATAAGGCCTGTCCTTACTTACACCACATAACTGGCCGAGCGTGAAGCTTGAATAATTTGCATGCCTCCCCACCACGTTTCATTCCTAACAGTTGATCCCTTCTGGGTGCAACTCTTCTTTTGGTAAAGAGTGTATATACATATAAAGAGACGATGAAATGAGAAAATGAGAGCTGTTTCCCAATATTTATAATAGAATATATATCTTGTGTTAAATGACCAAAAGTCTATTTTGCATGTTTCAAATCTGAAGATCTCTTCTCCCTCTCTTTTTCTCTCTCTGCACCTGTGTGCTAGTGCACTCCTAATCGTGATGATGATCTCAGGGATGCTTCTTTAGTGTCTGTGAGACACAAAATATCGTCTTTTAGAGCTGAGCACACACACACGCACACACACACACAAATACCTACACATGCACACACACGCACAAATACACACACACACACATGCACACCAAGACACACACACACCGAGACACAAGCACACATAAATACACACACACAATGTTTGCATCAAAAAATTGTAAAAGTATCTGTATCTGCTGTCCTCAGTATTAAGGTGATATGTATATACACACCATATAAAGCCTTATGAGTCCACTTTATGTAAAGGATTCATAGGAAGTGTTAAACTGTCTAATCTGTATTAGAACAGTCTCAGAGTTTTCAGCGTATATAAAATAATCAAAGTTATACACTAAAGGTCACTCTACACACTGAAGTACTCTAGTACACTATAGTATAGTATAGTCCACTGTATAGTTCACTGTATAGTTCATAGTATAGGTTATTGTATAGCCCACTGTATAGTTCATAGTATACTCCATTGTGTAGTCCACTGTATAGTTCACTGTATAGTTTATCATAATGTCCACTCACTCATTCACATCTTAATGAATTAAGATCTGTGTACTTGTTTTCAGGTTCCTTTATTATATTAAACCTATTTGTATTAAAGTGTAAGAAGACTTTAGTATCTGGAACTCACTGTTATATTCTGGTAGATGGTTGAGTCCTCATCAGAGAGGTCTACGCTCTTCAGAACAGAGAGAGAAATGGGTCATCATGTTCCACCTTAAATACTGCAGTTAATCATGTCACATTAGGCAAAACACAGATATACTGGCCAAGCATTAGAAGATAATAAAGAATAGTGAGTTGTATGACTCTTCTTCTAGTGTTTAGAAGGATTTTATTATCTTGTCAGACAGTTTGCTCAGTCTCACAATCTACTGTGAATTTCTGATCCTGCATAATATAATTCATAATATATCATCGCTTTCCAATGAAAAGTTAAAAGTTAATATAAAGTGGTTTGTTTATGATTTGTCTTTATGAATATGTTTCCAGTGTAGACAAACTGTCCTGTTATATTGAATGTTAACATGTTAAACGTTTTTAGTGACCACTGAAAGAATAGAGACTAGATTATTGAACTGAGTTTCTATTTCTCTAAGATGTAGCTGTACTGATTTTAAGACTTCAGTGTTTGGAACTTACTTGTATATTCTCATAGTCATTAATACTGGCTGAGTTGTCATCTGGAGGCGGAGCACTGATGCCCCCTTTCTGCAGAACAGAGAATTAGAGAAGTCAGAAAAGGGCAACAGAACTTACAATGCACTGATGATCAAAACATGGATAAAATCTCTGAGGAGAAACTAATCCACGAGGTGAGGAACTGTGAGCTGGATGACTCTTCCTCCAGATTCTGCTCACACAATCAGCTGGTAAAGCCTTGTCAGTCACTTTAAACACTCTGCCTGAAAATATTCCTGTCAGGACTGCACTGTGTGATTTTAGCCCACTTCAAAACCACTATGGGTGAAGACACATTTCTACATTACGGGTAGAGACAACCACTTTCCCAATTCATTTGGACACCATTACTTTTCCAATACGGGTGGAGACAGATACTTCCCCAATATGGGTGGAGACAGACTCTTCCACAATACATTTGGAGAAAATCACTTCCACAATACAAATGGACAAAACTGGTTTCATGATATGGGTGGTCACAACCACTTCCCTAATACGGGTGGAGACAGACACTTCTCAAACACAGGTGATCATAACCATTTTTATATCAGACTCAGAATTGGTCCCAAAGTGAAACTTTGGTCTGAAAGTAGTATGGATTCGTCCCGAGTCATAACCCGTCTCCTTTTAATGAAGTATACTTAACAGCTATGCTAATGTCAAAGTCCTGTTCAAAATATCCACATTTCCACTGACCAGTAATGGAATGGAAACTAGATAAACCATTCTCTATCTAAGAGGACTGAGTAGTCAATACTCTTAAAAGGTCTGATGGATTAGTACTCACTGTTACATTCTCATAGTCATCAGCATTATCAGAGTCTTCATCAGGAGGTGGGGCTCTGATGCCTGTGTTCTACAGTACAGAGTTAGAAAATGGGTCAGCTTTTGGTTTTAGAACCCTCCACTGATTGATATCTACAACATTGTAAGAGCTCACCACACAGTCAGCTTCATTCGTATTTCTGGTCCTGCAAAAAAAAAGAATTCATTTATTGATTAAATATTAATACACATATTTAGTTCTGTCTGTAGAGTGATTCTCACCGCCTCCAGAAAACTACCGAGAGGAAACCCACAACCACACAAAGTCCAACTCCACCAGCTCCATACAGAATCATAAGATGCTGATTTAAGAACAAAACTGGGGTGCTCTCATAAGATCCTGAGATTATAAGAATATATATATATATGGGGTATATATATATATATATATATAATATATATGCATATGATATATATATCAAAGTTTAGATTTTTCAAAGTTTAGTTTTTGGTGAGTGATCAGCCTAATTTCTAAAAGCGTTTGTCGGTCGTAGACAACAGCGCTGGCACCATTTGATGTTTGATGTCCCAGTTGTATGTACCATGTTGTATGTACAATGTACTGAACTCTACTGTAAATACAGTTTAGCATTCAACAGCACCTTTAACTGACGCAGGACTCTTAACTGACTCATGGCACTTAACTAACTTCTGATTCCCACTCATACATAACTCACATCTCCCTTGACTATTTCATTACATAAATGTCTTCAGGCTACAGAATAAAGCATGGCATCAAGCAAATGCAGTGTTCAATAAAAAAGGCAAACCTACCAACAACTAGTTCAGCCTTAGTATTCTAATCTAGCTGTTTTAGTAAGTCCCAGATCACATTCCTCTAAAAACAAGACTGAAATTCTCTACCGAAGACTTTAAACTCAACTCAAACTTATCATATAAACATCTCTGAATGAATGTGGAATAAAGTGAAGAATCAGAGCTGTACTCACATCTGACTCTGAGGTTCTGATCAGTAGAGCGGAGATGTTGATATCCTCCTACAGCACAGCTATAACTGCCTGCATCCTCACTGCTGACTGTCTGCAGGTGGAGCTGGTTTTTCTTGATGGTCTTTGTGGTTAAAGGACGTCCATTTTTGTACCAGATGAATGTTGGATCAGTCAGACTGCAGGTGGTGTTACATGTCAGAACTGCTGTTTGTCCCTCTGTCACTTCTCCAGGAACTTCCACACGGAGCTCTGAGACATTCGGAGAAACATCAGATCAGGAAGCAAATCAGTCATCTGATTAGACTGAAAAGGTCTTCCCTACTCTCACTGTACACTCAGAAAAGGCTTTCTAATGAAAATGGGTCAAATAAGCTCACCGGACAAAAACTTCATCATCTATGACTTAATGTACCTAATTGCTGTAATACCTACACTAACATCAATGACAGCTGGGACTGGATTGGGCATGGACAGGACAAAGTTTCTGGATGTAGGCCACAACAATGTTCAGACACTCCTACATCAGAGAATAGCTCAGTTGAGCCAGAGTTGGTGGATGCCTTCCCTGGCACAATTCCAAAGAGAGACAATTTAACTCACCCGTGAGCTGAACTCTGAGCAGAACTCCAGGATAACCCATCCATCTTTCTTTTCCAGTGTCTGTTATGATTCTAAAGCAGTACTGATGTTCATCCTTCTTCATTACATCTCTCAGTTTGAGGGAGAAGTGATTCTGTTCATCAGTTAAAGTCTCCACTCTGCCTGAGTAACCTGGGTCTTTACTCGGATCAGTCGGCTCTTTACCCTGAACTGGATCTACAGCCCAGAAAGTCTTTGTCACTGTAAGACGTTCTGGGTGAGTATAAGATCCATTCATAAACACTATCGATCCTTCTAAAGCACATATCTCCTGTTGGTTGTACGTCACACTCCACTCTGTTCCAGAAGCTCCTGAAACACATGATGCAGGAAAGATCTGATTACAGTGCCAAGAAGAGTCTTTGTACAAGACTCCTAACACTACACTACTCCTGGCCTACCTGTAATATGAATGTAAGTCACTCTGGCTAATAGTGTCAGCTGAATGTAAATTAATGTTGTGGGAAATGTGAATTGAAAGCTGAGATGTTTTAGCCTGGTGGCATAAAGAAGCAAATTTATTCCAGTGTTTTCTTTAAATATATTCTCTGAAGTCCCATTCAGTGCCATGATGTGACATTGTAAACAACTCAGGTTACCCTGGGCCTGAGGTTTTGCCTGGCTCCTCTGCTGTCCCAGACTCAATCTCCCAGAGAGCTTTGCTCGATGGCGTCGCAACCACATGTTCCCGCTCATCCAATCAGCATCGCTCCTGTTCGCCAGATTTCTGAACCCAGCTGTCACCCATTAGCCCCAGTATAAAAATCTGCAGCGAAGAGCTCAGCATTGTATCTAATGACTCACCCACAATCATGAGCAGAAAGATCAGTGGCAGGACCATTCTGAGGGATGACATCACAACAAAGTCTGAATTTAAAATGTACAAAGTTAATTCTATGGGGTATTTGAAATATTGTCATATATTTATGTCTTACTTGTAATGTATTAATA
The DNA here is from genome assembly GCA_024036415.1 of Prochilodus magdalenae. Lineage (NCBI taxonomy): Eukaryota > Metazoa > Chordata > Actinopteri > Characiformes > Prochilodontidae > Prochilodus > Prochilodus magdalenae. Next base: position 136,716 of record JAMWET010000711.1, read on the forward strand.
CTGTTAGAAATGTGTTTTGATAGTAGTTTAAACAACCACTGTCTTTGATGACAAAACCTTTGAAATGTTCAAATCAGGCCAGAAAAACATCGCTAAGACATGTACAGTGACACCACCATTAATCTCTCTAATATGTTTGGCAGTATACAAGCCAACGTCCATCGACTTTAGGAAGTACAAGCCTGGATTAGACAAAGTCCTCTAGCCTCAAACAAACCGAGAAGCTGTTGAGTGCCTCGTAAGGCCATGATGCACCATGATATTCATATATGCACGTATGTGCATTAGCACCGACAATGCGTGTTGATGTGCCCCAGGGCACAGCGACCCAGAGTGCTGTTCAATTCCTTAGTGCGTCATGGTATATTTTGGCAATGCTACATTAATTTAAAATCATATTAAGATACTGAAAGACACTCAAGAACACTGGTCTTGAAATGTGCACAGAGAAAGGTAGATGTGGTGTGTTTGCTAAGGAAACTTTTTCAGTTTGTGTCTTTGTATCTTTAAGCTTGTTGAGTTATGCTGGACACTTCATTACTTTCAGTTTGTACAACTTAAAGCCTTAAAGGCAAACCCCCATACAAACCAGTGTGCTTCTGCCATGCCTCTGTAGGGGAGGGGTGAAAATAATGCTACATAGGCCAAGGTTCCAAACCACGACCTAGTACACTTGAAGGGTGATAAATAATCTGTCTTGCTGTGTATCAAAGTTTAGCACTCAGTATAAATCCTCAAGGACAGAAAACTATACAAATACATATCTGACTCAATCTAAACTTTCATTTCACTTAATAATAAGCTATAGAATGAACCACCATGAAAATAGTAGGTTTTGCTCACTTGTTCTAGACAAACAATTCCTGGCAATTGTTTAAGAGCTGGAATAGCCAAAATTATACTGTGCTAATTGTTTTGATTAAAAGTAGACCAACTACATAAAGCTAGCAACATTCTGTTTTGACCCTACAGTTCTAGAAGATGACTGAATTTGATATCCCATTTTGATCAAGTAATTTACTTAAGAGTGGTGCAATAATGTCTGTGAGCAACATGCCATCAACCATATTTATCTTAAGCTGACAAAACACAAAGCATGTCAGTACAGAGTGCTGCATTATGTATTTATTCTATAGGAAATTGTTCCCTGTAGCTCACAGCCCAGAATGTACTCGTACTGGATACACAGAGCCTGTTATTGTAGTTTCATGACTGTAATGTTGAATGAAAGTGTTTCTAGTGTAAAGAAAGGATCTTACCATCCAGTGTTGAGGCTCATCGGTGTTCAAATGAGAATAGGTGAGAGGAACACAGACAGTACTGATGTGGTTAACACTTCATTGTTAGATTCTCATACTCATGATACGTGAACAGGATGCACGTGACCTTCTGAGCTGTACCAAGATCACTTGAAACTAATGCAAAAGGTGTCCATTAATAACATTAATAACACTATAAGAATTTCAGTTCTTCGTGATGGAGATACGCTGGCAGTACAGTGTTACCCAGATCATCTGAAGCACAGAGTGAAATCTTGATGACTTACTCAAGATACTCTAATTTAGGAGAGACCACCCTGGGTATGAGGAGTTCCTGCTCAGCCTATGCTTTAAAAAGACCGGCAGCAGACCTGCAGAGGTGCCAGACAAGTGTGCTAAGGGCTTTTGCTGGTGGTCGGCTTTTTGCATGTGTGTGCGCTGACAGTCATGGCCTCCTCTGCGTCTTACTGTATGCTGACACAGTGGTGTTGGGAGAGGGATAGTAACCTGCAGCCTGCGAATAGGACATCGGCAGGTACCAGAGAGAGAGGCCATGGTTCTAGGCAGTGCCATGAGCCTAGTCTGACAGGGAACCAGATACTATTGGGATACTGGGATACTATTAACTGGGAAGGTGTCCCATTAAAACCTGCAATGTTAACCTAGTCAATAAACTCTTTGTAATCAAAACACATTACTGGGACTCATCAGGATACATGTGCCTAGAAAAGGTGTACACTACAGGGTATGTAGTCTGTCATGGTCTGTTAAATCTATTCTGATCGGAAGCTTCTGTCTTTGTGCTCTGCAACATGACTTGCTAGAAGTCTCACCATGAGTGCAACACATTTAATCTTAATCTAGACACCCAGGCTTACCATTGGGCCAGGCGTGTGGCTGGTGGTGACCTATGTCGTGTTTATGAGTGTGTGGGCACGCATGTCTTTCTGCTGATGTTTTAATAAAGCACTTCTCGAAACAGAGTCATTTCCACCCCCCCTCTCTATGCTGACTACAGCTGTGTTGGGGATGGGATAGCGCCCCCTAGTGAATTGGTGTAAAATGCTACTATAAATTCAAGAGCAAATGGCAAGAAATGCAGTGGAACCTGGTGCAAGACAGCAAGAATGGTGTGCAGCTCCACAGGGAAGATGGCCCACTGATACTTGGCAACAGAGCCAGCAAGGGCCCTGCAATGTGGTTTAAAAGTCAGAGGGCTGCTGGTGAAAGGGGAAGTGAAACTGTAGAAAGCCTTAGTGTGGAGGCAACAGCAAAGTAGTTGGCGAGCCAGTGATGCAAAGAGAGAAGGAGCCTGGCCTGGCGGGGAAGGAGATGCTAGCTGGGAGGTTTAGTGGTGGGTGTAGGCTGTGGGTTGAGGGCAACACGGACATTACATGACTTGTTGTCATCACAGTCTTGCTGATATGTCTGAAACTGCAGAGAGCTGCACCATGATAACAGTGTCACCTAAGTCATTAGGCAGAGTAAGACTTGTAGAACTGCTTTACCTTTAAGAATTTGTACCTTAACAAACAAAAATGAACCTGCACAGTACCCATGTTTCTACCAGTGTGTGGTTGGTGTCTGCAATGCTGCTTTAAGTAGTCTGGAAGTCTGACATCACCAGTGGTGTAGCTTGTTGTATGTTTAATACAAATCAGATGATATAAAAGAAGTGAAATGAAACAGTGATGTTGGTGAGCAAAATCAGAGAACTTTGAACTAGAACTCATTAAAAAGCGATACAGGAATCCAGGAAGGGAGTTCAGACACAGTGATATTAGCATGTACATTTATTACATTTATTTCAGAGAACATGCAATGGCTAATGACACTGATGAATTAAAGAGGAATAACATACATGAAGCACATTTTCAAAAATATTTTCTAGCCCTAAGAAGATGCTTCAACTTTTCATTTTAAAGACTTTTAAATCTCCAGTGTTTGGAGTGGCTGGTATGTGAGACTACAGATGGTGTGCTTCCCCCCATAGTGAGCCTGAGTAAAACATAGGTGGGTCACCTCATGTTCTATTAGGTTTTGATGAACTGACATGTTGTGAAACCACCTAAAAGTAATGCTGTCCTACTGTCACCAAAACTTTCATCACAAAATATAAAATTAGCATGAACAAAAACACAACTACATGATTTAGTAATGAAATATGCATAATAAAATAATGAAATTACAGCATATGGCCATAAACATAGGCATTATGTATATATACTAATTTGACCAGCAGGTGGCATTAGCCAAATGGGTTTTGACCACTTGAAGCAAAAACTGATTTTTTAAAAGCTTTAGAAATCATTGTGTCGTCCCTCAATTCAGAATTGCCTCCTGTTCCTGAGAACTAAAGGTTCTAGGAATAAACCCAAGCACAGAGTGACCTAGGACTAGAAGTAAACATCAAAAGGGAATTCAAGAAGCAGCCTCAATATCTCTTGCAGAAAAAGAACCTTAGACTAGCCCTATTGGCGGTGAAAACCAGGGACACTAGAGTGAGGGGGATTCCACTGAGCTACCGCTCAACCCCAAAGCAAAGAAAAGTGAGAGAGGGGGCTGTTAATAACATTCCTGAGACATGAGAGGAAATGACAGGAGTAAAAAAAGTATTATATAGTTCAGGAGGCCTAGATAAAACTCAAGGAGAGCTACATAAACGACCAGCTTAGAACTGAGCACTGATAAAGAGCACCCCTTAAGTAGGCTGGTCACAGGTGATGCTGGTTGTCCTGCTTACTAGGGGAGTGCTCTGTCTCCATCTGGTGGCTGCAGCTGTTGTTACAGATGATTCACTGTGTGTGTGTGTGTGTGTCTGTGTGTTTCGGTCTGAGTGTGTGTGTGAAATGAACATTATTAATGGAATGACAAATATATATATATATCTCCTTACAATTTAAACCCACATGTCAGAATATAAACAACTGTATGAGTTGCTGTACAGCTAAAAACTGTTTCTGTCTGTTTGTTTGTATTTTGATATCTCAGCTCAAATTTAAAGATTTGCATGTAAACACTGACCAATTTACATGTTTCAAAATAGAAGAACAGAACTCTCTCTCTCTCTCTCTCTCTCTCTCTCTCTCAGCGATGCTTCTTCAAGGTCTGTGAGATAACACAAAATATCTTTAGAGTAGAGCGAAAACACACACACACACACACACACACACACACACACACACACACCTATAAATACACACACACACACACACACACACACACACACACCTATAAATACACAAACACACACACACACACAAACACCTATAAATACACAAACACACACACACACTCTCACACACACAAACACACACACACACATACACACACACACACACCTATAAATACACACACACACACACACACACACCTATAAATACACAAACACACACACACAAACACCTATAAATACACAAACACACACACACACTCTCACACACACAAACACACACACACACATACACACACACAAACACCTATAAATACACAAACACACACACACACACACACACACACACACACTAACACATACACACACACACACACAAACACACACATATACACACACACACTGTTTTCATCATAGCATGTTGTGCATATAACTGCATCTGCTTAAGAGCAATTATACATGCCTGTCTACAGTATTAAGGTGATACTACATAAACACCATATAAGGTCTTATAGATCTACCTATAAAGTACTTCATGTAAAGGATTCATAGGAAGTGTTAAACTGTCTAATCTGTATTAGAATAGTCTCAGAGTTTTTATTGTATATAAAATAATCAAAGTTATACACTAAAGGTCACTCTACACACTGAAGTACTCTAGTACACTTTAGTATAGTATAGTCCACTGTATAGTTCATAGTATAATCCATTGTATAGTACACTGTATAGTTCATCATAATGTCCACTCACTCATTCACATCTTAATGAATTAAGATCTGTGTATATGTTTACTTGTTGAACTCACTGTTATATTCTGGTAGATGTTTGAGTCATCATCAGGGTGGTCTGCGCTCTTCAGAACAGAGAGATGAAAAAGGGTCATTTTGTTGCACTGATGTTCCACCTGCAGTTAATCATGTCACATTAGGCTAAACACAGATGAACTGGCCAAGCGTTAGAAGATAATCCATGAGGTGGAGAATAGTGAGCTGTATGACTCTTCTTCTAGTGTTTAGAAGGACTTTATTATCTTGTCAGACATTTTGGTCAGTCTCACAATCTACTGTGAATTTCACTAAAAGAATAGAGACTAGATTAACTAGATTACTGAACTGAGATCTGTTCCAGGATATGCCTGGTTTCATTTATCTAAGATTTAGCTGCACTGACTTTAAGACTTCAGTGTTTAGAACTCACTCGTATAATCTCATAATGATTAACACTGGCTGAGTCGTCATCTGGAGGTGCAGCACTGTCGCCCCATTTCTGCAAAACAGAGAATTAGAGAAGTCAGAAATGGGTCAGGTCTTAGCAAAGGGCAACAGAACTTACAATGCACGGATGATCAAAAGGAGGGTCTGCTGACACAATCAGCTGGTGTTACTGTGTCAGTCACTTTAAACAGTCTGCCTGAAAATATTCCTGTCAAGTCCACGCAGTGTGGTTTTAGCCCATTTCAAAACCACAGACACTTCCACAATATGGATGAAGACAAGCACTTCCACAATATGGGTGGAGAAAACTGCTTCCACAATATGGATGGAGGCATATACTTATACAAATACAGATGGAGACAAGCCCTTTCACAATATGGGTGGAGAAAATCACCTCTATAATACGGGTGATCACAACCACTTCCCCAATACGGGAGGAGTCAGACAGGTCTCCAATACGGGTGTAGAAAATCACTTCCACAGTACAGGTGGAGATAGACACTTCCCCAATACATGTAGAGATACCCATTTCCCCAATATGGTTTGAGAAAACTGTGCTTCCACAGTATAAATGGAGACAACTACTTCCACAATACAGGTGGACACTACCATCTCTTTACCATACCAGTAAAGAGACCTAACTGTCCTGTAAAGAGACCATACTGTCCTGTAAAGAGACCACACAGTCCTGTAAAGAGACCATACTGTCCTGTAAAGAGACCATACTGTCCTGTAAAGAGACCACACAGTCCTGTAAAGAGTCCTGTAAAAAGATTGTACATTTTTGTAAAGGGACAGACCATACTGTCCTGTAAAGAGGACGTACTGTCCTGTAAAGAGCCCGTACTGTCCTGTAGAGAGAAGGTACACATAGCTAGCTGATACACAGCATTTATATCATACAGTTTTTCAAGTATATTTTTAATTGATTCATCCCGTCATAACCCATCTCCTTTTAATTCAGTATACTTAACAGTTAACAAAGTCCTGACTTAACAAAGTCCTGTTCAAAATATCCACATTTCCAGTGACTAGTAATGGAATGGAAACTAGATAAACCATTCTCTTGATCTTAAAGAACTGAGTTGTCAATACTTGGTTGGAAGCGTAACATGTAGTGGGACTGTGGTGTAATAACAGTGTTATTAAGTCTCATGGATTAGTACTCACTGTTATATTCTCATAGATGTCAGCATCGTCAGAGGCTTTATCAGGAGGTGGGGTTCTGATGCCTGTGTTCTACAGAGCAGAGTTAGAAAATGGGTCAGTTATTGGTTTAAGAACCCTCCACTGACTGATATCTAAAACATTGTAAGAGCTCACCACATAGTCTGCTTTACTCATATTTCTGGTCCTGCCAAAAAAAAAAATCAAAATTATTGATTAAATATTAATACACATATTTAGCTTAGTTCTGTCTGTATAGTGATTCTCACCTCCTCCAAAAAATCACAGAGAGGAAACCCACAACCACACAAAGTCCTACTCCACCAGCTCCATACAGAACCACAGAGTAGCCTGCTGAAAACACTGACACACCAAAATCACATACTGAACCAGGAGCTGTATAACGTATGATAGTTTATAAAGAATGATGAATGACTGACATGAATATAAAACCACCCTCACCCTTTAACACGACCGGCACTGGATCTGATCTCTGAGCTCCATGTTCATTCTGAGCCTCGCAGTAGTAGGATCCACTCTGTAGAGGACTGTAACTGTATCCAGATCCTACAGGTGAGGATCCACCTTCTTTAAACCAGGTGTAGTTCTTCACAGGTGGGTTTGCATCACTGCTGCAGGTCAGATTCACTGAACTGTCCCCCACTGTTTGACCAGGAGGACTGATGGACAATGAGACGTTTTTTGGAGGATCTACAGCAGAAAGGGAAAGAGAACTTTCAGGATAGTAAGAATCAGGAAAACACACACTGTAGCCCTAGATACCAACATACACATACACTGAACATTTATCTGCACAGCAGTGGATCTTCTCTCTCCATGCTCATTACGACTCTGGCATGTATATCCTCCACTGTCCTCAGATCTGATGTTGGGAATGTTGTAGGTGTCTCCGTTTCCTACTGATGTAGATCCCTTAAACCAGGTGTAGCTCTTCACAGGTGGGTTTGCATCATTGCTGCAGGTCAGATTCACTGAACTGCCCTCCACTATTTCACCAGGAGGACTGATGGACACTGTGAAGTTCTTGGGAGGATCTACAGCAGAAAGGTAGAGAGAACTTTCAGGATAGTAAGGATAAGGAAACCACAAAATGGAGACTTAGATATCAACATACACATACACTGAACATTTATCTGCACAGCAGTGGATCTTCCCTCTCCATGTTCATTACGACTCTGGCATGTATATCCTCCACTGTGCTCAGATCTGATGTTGGGAATGTTGTAGGTGTCTCCGTTTCCTACTGATGTAGATCCTTTAAACCAGGTGTAGATCTTCACAGGTGGGTTTGCATCACTACTGCAGGTGAGAGTCACTGAGCTGCCCTCCACTATTTCACCAGAAGGACTGATGGACACAGAGACGTTCTTTGGAGCATCTAAAAAGAGAAGCATTTACGTTTTAATGACAGGGACTTCGTTAGTTGGCCAATGATTATCCCCTCCACTGTATTTTGTTTGCTGAGCTGGTAACATGAACGACTTTTACACTCATAGTCCACCATTTTGGTTACAGTTGCTCCGTTGTGACTGTATGTAATTGTTGGTAGTGTAAAAATTTGTGAATCTGTTCTGTAACAGGTCATGATTTTTGAGCGGGTGTGTAGTCTACAACAAACATAGACAATCGGTATATATGTACATTACTTTACACCAAATATACAGTAAAGTTCTGAAATAGAAGTTATTATATATACAGATATATACATTTATTATGTAGGTTGTGGAGTCTGATGAAATGCAGATTCATACAAGGAATACATACTGATATATATATTTATATACATAAACTGTATATTTGGTGTATAGTAGTTTGTGTATATGTAACGGTGTTATTTGTGTTTTTATTATTTTTCACTTGAAATCTTCAAATTTTTGGTTTGTTGTCCCTTTCATTTTGATTTTGGTAACAGTAATTGTTAAAATGTATTTATTTTCTGTTTTTTTTAATAAAATAAACTTTGATTTCCTATACGTTTTCCCTCTTGGGGGTGGGAATTCCGCTTGGTGCATTGCATCAGACTAGCACTTTCCAGTCTGCTGCGAGTGCTGCTGGAAAGAGGTTAGTTGAATTTATGCTCCGTGTTGAGAGGCCAGTGAAACGTTGTAAATATGGTGTGATATATATATATATATTATTGGCGAGTGATCAATTGAATTTCCAAAAATGTTTGTCATTGTCATGCCCCTAAGTCTCCCTGACACCACCGATCTCCCGGACTCGATTTCCCAGAGTGTACTATCCGTTGACGACACACTTACATGTCCCAATTTGTCCAATCATATACGCTCAAGCTCGCCCGAGAATTGATTTGTTTCCTCAAATATCTCTGTTTGGATTTCCTCTTCGTCTGTGTGATTTTTTTGTCCTTGTTGGAGTTCTACCCTGTTGCCATCCTCCTGACTATTCTATTGTACCCTCTCTCTGACTACAAATGACTTGGCAATACCCTTTTGTATTGCATGCTTGTCCTTTTTTGTTGTGTACAGATACTGGTTTGTTCAATATAACCTCTCTGACTTTAAGCTTTGCTTGCGTTGCGCCAAGTTCTTTGCACCTGACAGTCGTAGACAACAGTGTAGGCAACATTTGGTGCAAAACAAGTGTTTGAGGTTCATGGTGTGTCAGTTCTATTTACTATGTACTGAACTCAACTATGACAACATAAGTAAAGTATAACATTCAATGGGAATTTTAACCAACCCATGGTACTTAACTAACTTCTGATTCCCCCTCACACAAATCCTCAGGCTGCAAGACAGAATAAAGCACGGCATCAAGCAAATGCAGTGTTCAATTAAAAAAGGTAAAATCTATTAACAACTAGTTCAGCTTTAGTACACCAGTCTAGCTGAAGATCACATTTTAGTAAAAACTCACTATATATCTCTGAACGAATGGGGAATTAAATGAAGAATCTGAAATAAACTCACATCTGACTCTGAGGTTCTGAGCAGCAGAGTTGACATTTACATATCCTCCTACAGCACAGCTATAACTGCCTGCATCTTCACTGCTGACGGTCTGCAGGTGTAGCTGGTTGTTCTTGATGGTCTTTGTGGTTAAAGGACGTCCATTTTTGTACCAGGTAAATGTTGGATCAGTCAGACTGCAGGTGGTGTTACATGTCAGAACTGCTGTTCCTCCCTCTGTCACTTCTCCAGGAGCTTCCACACGGAGCTCTAAGACATTCAGAGAAACATCAGATCAGGAAGGAAAGTCAGTCATCTGTTTACAAAAGCTTAGACTGACAAGGTCTTCCCTACTCTCACTGTACACTCAGAAATAAAGTGTTTCTAAAGAAAATGGGTCAAATAAGCTCACCGGACAAAAACTAACTACTTGTACCTAAGAGCAGTAATACCTCCATTAACATCAATGACAGCTGAGATTGGATTGGGCATGGACTGGACATGTTTATGGATGTAGGCCACAACAATGTTCAGACTCTCTTGCATCAAAGAGTTGTGCAGTTGTTCCAGATTTGGTGGATGCCTACCCTGGAACAATTCCAAGGAGAGTTCCCTCTAAATTGGGATTTACGCCACTGTATGATCACACATTACCCTACACCAGCAGACTCAACTACTATAGCCCTATTATTCTTGTACAGTGAAATCTGCAGGAGTCTGGAGTTACTACCACCTTAAACATGCAGTGTGAGTCTTGACTACTAAGAATTGTTCCTCTGAAGCTACAGTTAAGCATAACCAGTTAACATGTGAGAATTTAACTCACCTGAGAGCTGAACAATGAGCTGAACTCCAGGATAACCCATCCATCTTTGTCCTTCTACATTTGTTATGATTCTGAAGCCGTATGGATGTTCATCCTTCTTCGTTATATCACTCAGTCTGAGGGAGAAATGTTTCTTTTTATCAGTGAAAAACTCCACTCTGCCTGAGTAATCTGGGTCTTTACTCAGATCAGATAAATTTGGATTGTTATAAGGGTCTTTGACCCAAACCGTCTCTCGCACTGTAAGACCTTCTGGGTGAGTATAAGATCCATTCATAAACACTGTAGATCCTTCTAAAGCACATATCTCCTGCTGGTTGTACTTCACACTCCACTCTGTCCCAGAAGCTCCTGAAACACATGATGCAGGAAAGATCTGATTACAGAGTCTGGAGCCCATAAGACACTCAGAGTTACTGTAGCTTACAGCTTCACCTCTCTCCTCTCTAACTCCAGCAGATAATCTACAACACTGAGCTGATTCTGAGAGACAAGCAGTAAAGACTACTGTGTACTGATGGAGTAAGAAGCTAGCATAAAGGCTAAAAGACCAACCAGCTAAACCAGCTCCATTATTAATACTAGAGATTTAAATTAAAATGCCCTCACATTTTTTTATTTGACTTACATTTCATTTTATTTTTAGTATAAATATAACTCTACTATTTTGGGCTACCGCACCTGAAAATACCAAACCACTTTGAGGACTCAGGGTAGTATTTACTTCATCCAGTAGGGGGAACCCTGAGGTTGTACCTCTGGCTGCAGCGGTGAAAAAGAGTTCAGAATATACCTTGCGCCACAAACCAACGATGTTCTTCTCTGTGTTGGTTTTCTTTTTCATTATACAGTAATAAAAATATTCTCCTGTACATTCTACTTAGAAGAAGTTGCAAATCGGCCAAAGGAGGATGGGTTCCACTTTTAAGTCTTGTTTCTTCTGAAGATTTGTTCCTCTTATTCTGAGGGAGTTTCTCCTTGCTACCTTTACACTTGGCTTGCTCATTATTAGGGGCTTGGGCCCAGATTTTCTGTAAAGATGCTTTGTGACAACAAAATAAACTTGATTTGTGCAGGACGTATAGAAAAAGCTTTGATGAGCAGATCTTGTCAGAATTTTTCACGCTCTACACTCAGCGCCTTCATAATGCCAATTACCATAAAAAAAGTAATACTTCTAAAAGAGACAATCACAAGTATTTTGCCTCTTTAAAATCAGTTGTCCAAGTTGACTTCTATGTGTTGGTCTCAAAGAATCAATACTTTTGGTACCAACTGCCCTTCACTGCCTTACCTAATCGAATGATTTGATCTGGTTGTGTCACACAAACACATCTTTGAGAATGAGACTAGGTTTGAAATGATAACAATTTTTAAATCTTTAAAAAAATGTAAAAATTTCAATTTCAATTTCAAATTTTAATCTTAAATTCTTGGTAAGGAAATCAAACATGTGAGTGTATTTGACAGTCTAAACAGGTAGAATTTTAAAACATTGTCTTTACAGAAATATATTTAATTTAAAAAATAATTATATATATTTAAAATGTACATCTTTTACTCAAAGTCTTGAACAAACGTGTTTATACTTCTTCGTGAATAAAAAGCGCTACTTCAAATTTTACTTGAGTATGTTTTTGCTAGAACACTAGTACTACTCCTGTTGAGTAAAAAACCTGTGTACTTCTACTGATGCTGTTGTAGCAATGATGTCACAGTTGTATCTGATGACTCACCCACAATCATGAGCAGAAAGATCAGAGGAAGAGTCATTCTGAGTGATGTCATCACAACAAAGTCTGAAATTTAAAATGTACAATGTTAATTCTATGCGGTACTTGAAATATTGTCATATATTTATGTCTTACGGTGTATATGCCACCATCCATTAAACAATGTCCCCTAGCATCGAACAAACCCTGAAGATACTGCGTGCCTCGAAAGGCCATAATGCACCATGAGATACAAATTCTTGTATACAACCACTTCTAGTATGAAGAAAAGGACCTTATCACCCTTTAACGAGGCTCATCACCAGCCTCCACTTAAGAAATGGTGAAGGCAGATGTCACACTTATGTGTTCATTTAGGTGTGGCTAACACTTTAAGATCTCATGTGCAATAACATTACCCAGGCTTATGAGAATGCTCCATCCTCTTACAGCAAGCACATGACCTTCATAGCTCCTGTTAGAAATGGGCTTTATTTGAAACTTCTGCAAAGTTTTTTACTAGATTCCAAAATTAAAGTTCCAATATGTAGCGCCACTTCCTCTCCTGCTGTTTGAAGCAGTCATTTTCATTGGTGGGTTTATCAGTGCTGATCTTAGTACAGTGTTATAGAGATCTGCCACCGATACCCATACAACTAATTTTGGAAAGTAGGTGTCAATGCTGCACTGCTAGCCCACTGAACAGCCTGACAACTAGCGTAGAGCATTACAAGGCTCACATCTATACAAATTTGATGGAGCAATTTGTAAAATTATGAAACCTGTCAAATTCTGCTTGGGGCCCCAGACCTGGCCTCCCTAAAGGCCCACCATGGGCTGTGACACACAGTGTCCAAAAATTCAAAAGCATTGTTTTAAATGGAGTTACATGCACCGGCACTGACAATGCATGTTGATAGGCACCAGGGCTAAGTGACTCAAAGCGCAGTTCAATTCTTCAGAGTGTCATGGTGTATTTTGGCATTGCTACGTTAAATTAAAACCATATTGAGCTACTGAAAGACATGCAAGATCGCAAGGAGCTTGAAGTGTATGCAGAGATAGGTAGTCAAGGTATGTCAGGTAGCATCACTAGCCTTTCTTGTTTGTATCTTTCAGCTGGAAACAACCAGTTTGTGAAGAGGTAGCTTGGGCATTAATGGGCTGGAGGTTAGGGAACCACCCTTGTGACCGGAGGGTCACCAGTTCAATTCCCTGAACAACTGAGGTGCCCTTGAGCAAGGCACCGGGTAAGTGTGCTCACTGCCCCCTAGTGTGTGTGTTCACTAGTGAGTGTGTATGTTGGTGTTTCACCTTACGGATGGGTTAAATGCGGAGACTAAATTTCCCCACTGTGGGATTAGCAAGGGATCAAAATCTTAAATCTTCACACGACTTTATTACATTCAGGTTGTACAACTCAAACAAGACCAGTTATAGTGAGACTCAGAGATACCATGTCCTTCTGCCATTCCTCTGTAGGGGAAGGGTGGAAATAATTTACATTTACAGTATTTAGCTGACGCTCTTATCCAGAGCGACTTACAAGGTTAATAATATTACAGGTAGGCCAACGTAGTGTTAGGAGTCTTGCCCAAGGACTCTTATTGGTGTAGCACAGCATAGTCACCCAGACCGGGATTTGAACCCCAGTCTCCAACATGCGGTGGCTCTCTGGCGGGCAGTGGTGTTATCCGCTGAGCTACACTAACCACAAATAATGCTACAGGGGCCACTGCTCCGAACCACAACGGCATAGTGCACTTGAATACTTCAATCAAAATGTCTACAATGGCAGATGAATATCAATAAGAGTGATAAAAATCTGTCTTGCTGTGCATCAAAGTTTCAGCACTCAATATGAATCCTCAAGGACAGAAAAACTATATAAATACATGTCCGACTCAAACAAACCATTTATTTTCACTCAATAATGGAATGAACCACCATGAAAATAGCAGCATTTTCAGCTCACACACATTCTAGACAAAAATTCCTGGCAATTGTTTAACAGCCAAAGTACTTACGTAAGTTTCTTTTTGATCAAAAGTAGGCAAACTACATAAAGATACCAAAAATCTGTTTTGATCCATATGTGGAGAAATTTTAAAACCTGAGTAGGCCAGGGTCTCCACAAGGCAAAAGACAGTATTACTGTCTCAAGTCAATTCTTAATATATCTTAATATAAACTGACAAAAATACCAAACCAGTTATTCAAAATGACCGTAAAGTTCTAAGAGAAAACCGAATTTAATATCCCACTTTGATCAAGTAATTCACTTGAGAGTGGTGCAATAATGTCTGTGAGCAACATGCCATCAACCATATTTTTCTTAACAGGTCAAAAAAACAAAGCATGTCAGTACAGAGTGCTGCAATATGTATATACTCAATATGAAACTGTTCCCTGTAACTGACAGCCCAGAATGTGCTCGTACTGGATACACAGAGCCTGTTATTATATTTTCATGACTGTAATGTTGAATGAAAGTGTTTCTAGTGTATAGAAATGATCTTACCGTCCAGTGTTGAGGCTCATCGGCGTTCAAATGAGAATAGGTTAGAAGAACACAGACAGAACTGATGTGGTTAACACTTCATTGTTAGGGTCTCATACTCATGATACGTGAATAGGGTGCATGTGACCTTCTTAGCTGCACCAAGATCACTTGAAACTGATGCAAATGGTGTCTGCTAACAACATTAATAACACTAATAAAACGTCTGTTCTTTTAATGGAGATACGCTGCTGGGTTTATCAGTGCCGATCCCAGTACAGTATTATCCAGATCATCTGATAAACAGAGTGAGATCTGGACCTGCTTTCTGAAATCATGAAGACGTACTAATGATAGTCTAATTTAGGAGAGACCACCCTGGGTATGGTGAGTTCCTGCTCAGCCTATGCTTTAAAAAGGTGGTGCCAGACAAAAGCTCTTAACCAAAAATACAAGTATTGTAAAGTTTGCTACTGGGTGGTGCTGGCCTCTAGAAGCTCATGAGACGAGGCCATGCTGAAGATGACAGTGAGTCCTGAGAAGGTTTTTTATGCTAAGTCTAATGCTATGTCTAATGTTGCTGGTTGCTAGTTTAAGTCATGAGTTGCGTATAACGTGTTGTCCTGAGTCAGACAGTGGACTTGTAGGTAGGTGTAGGTAGTGGTGTTTCATGTGTGAAGGTTGGTTCACTGTAGACCTGAGACCTGTAGTTGGTGGGGACATCCTGTGTGTATGTGTGCGTGTGCTGAGGCCTGTGGCTGCGGGTGACATCCTGTGTGTGTATGCGCTAAGGCCTGGTTGCTGGTGTGGGCTCCTTTCATGTGTATGTGCACTGACATTCATGACCTCCTCTGTGTCTTACTGTACACTGATAACACTGGTGTTGGGAAAAGGATAGTACCCCCAAGTCAAAAGCAAGTGGCATGAGAAGAAGAGACTGGTGCATCATGAAGACAGCGTTGAGCAGTGACTGGCTGGTGACAGACTATTCCATTCCATTGC
>JAMWET010000711.1:157500-167500 GCA_024036415.1 Prochilodus magdalenae
ACCACTTCCCCAATATGGGTGGTCACAACCACTTCCCCAATATGGGTGGTCACAACCACTTCCCCAATATGGGTGGACACAGACACTTCCCCAATGCGGGTGGAGAAAATCACTTCCACAGCACGGGTGGTTACAACCACTACCACCGAATCAGGTTCATGCAATTACTTCGCCAATACGGGTGGAGACAACTGCTTCCACAACACCGGCAGAGACATCCACTTCTCCAATACGGAGAGAGACATACACTTAAACCAATATAGATGGACACAACTGCTTCCACAATACAGGTGGAGACAGACACTTCCCCAATACACTTGGAGAAAATCACTTTCTCAATACAGGTGGAGATAGACACTTCTCCAGTACAGATGGAAAGTGGTGATCTCGCTACTGTCCTGAACAGAGATTGTACGGTTTTATAAAGAGACCGCACAATCCTGTAAAGAGCCCGTACTGTCCTGTAAAGAGACCACGTTGTCTTGTAAAGAGACCCTACAGTCCTGTAAAGACACCGTATTGTCCCGTAAAGAGACGACTCTGTCGTACAAAGACATAGTACAGTTTCGTAAAGGAACGGCACAGTTCTGTAAAGAGACCGTATGGGCCTGTAGAGAGAAGGTACACATAGCTACCAGCATTTATATCAGATTTATATACAAATATAATTTATATCAAAGCTAATGGTATATTTCACTCATTTTTGCTAATGACTATTAATTCAGGTTCAGTATTCATCCCCAGTCATAACCCATCTTATTTTAATCAAGTATACTTAACAGTTATGCTAATGTCAAAGTCCTGTTCAGAATATCCACATTTCCAGTGACCAGTAACGGAATGGAAACTAGATAAACCATTCTCTTGATCTTAAAGAACTGAGTTGTCAATACTTGGTTGAAAGCGTAACATGTAGATGGACTGTGGTGTAATAACAGTCTTATAAAGTCTTATAGATTAGTACTCACTGTTACATTCTCATAGATGTCAGCATCGTCAGAGTCTTTATCAGGAGGTGGGGCTCTGATGCCTGTGTTCTACAGAACAGAGTTAGAAAATGTGTCAGCTTTTGGTTTAAGAACCCTCCACTGACTAATATCTAGAACATTATTAGAGCTCACCAGTGCTTCACTCATATTTCTGGTCCTGCAAAAAAAGAACAATTTAAATTATTTATTAAATATTTATTTTAAATATTATATGAATTAACATATTCAACTTCTGTCTTTATAGTGATTCTCACCTCCTCCAGAAAACTACAGAGAAGAAACCCACAACCACACAAAGTCCAAATCCAGCAGCTCCATACAGAATCACAGAGTAGCCTGCTGAAAACACTGACACACCAAAATCATACTGAACCAGGAGCTGTATAAAGTATGATAGTTTATAAGGAATGATGAATGACTGACATGAATATAAAACCACCC
This sequence comes from Prochilodus magdalenae, assembly GCA_024036415.1. Lineage (NCBI taxonomy): Eukaryota > Metazoa > Chordata > Actinopteri > Characiformes > Prochilodontidae > Prochilodus > Prochilodus magdalenae. Next base: position 158,931 of record JAMWET010000711.1, read on the forward strand.
TCACCCTTTAACACGACCGGCACCGGATCTGATTTCTGAGCTCCATGCTCATTCTGAGCCTCACAGTAGTAGGATCCACTCTGCAGAGGACTGTAACTGTCTCCAGATCCTACAGGTGAGGATCCACCTTCTTTAAACCAGGTGTAGTTCTTCACAGGTGGGTTTCCATCACTGCTGCAGGTCAGATTCACTAAACTGTCCCCCACTGTTTGACCAGGAGAACTGGTGGACAATGAGACGTTCTTTGGAGGATCTACAACAGAAAGGGAAAAAGGACTTTCAGGATAGTAAGAATCAGGAAAACACACAATGTAGCCCTAGATACCAACATACACATACACTGAACATTTATCTGCACAGCAGTAGATCTTCTCTCTCCAAGATCATTACGACTCTGGCATGTATATTCTCCACTGTCCTCAGATCTGATGTTGGGAATGTATAAGGTCCCTCCATTTCTTACTGATACTGATCCCTTTAACCAGGTGTAGATGTTCACAGGTGGGTTTCCATCACTGCTGCAGGTCAGAGTCACTGAACTGCCCTCCACTATTTTACCAGGAGGACTGATGGACACTGAGACCTTCTTTGGAGGATCTACAACAGAAAGGAAAAGAGAACTTTCAGGATAGTAAGAATCAGGAAAACACACACTGTGGCCTTAGATATCAACATACACATACACTGAACATTTATCTGCACAGCAGTGGATCTTCCCTCTCCAAGTTCATTACGACTCTGGCATGTATATTCCCCACTGTGCTCAGATCTGATGTTGGGAATGTTGTAGGTGTCTCCTTTCCCTACTGATGCTGATCCCTTTAACCAGGTGTAGATCTTCACAGGTGGGTTTCCATCACTGCTGCAGATCAGAGTAACTGAACTGCCTTCCACTATTTTACCAGGAGGACTGATGGACACTGAGACATTCTTGGGAGAATCTAAAGAGAGAGGCATTTATGTTTTAATGACAGGGACTTTGTTAGCTAGACAGTGATTATCCCTTTCTGCTCTCCTTTATACCTGTGTACAGCATATTGCTGAGCTGGTTACTTGACTGACTGGTGTTTGAGGTTCACGGTATCTCAGTTCTATGTACCATGTTCTATACACTATGTACTGAACTCTACTGTAAATACAGTTCAACAGTCAATAGCACATTTAACTGAACCGGGACTCTAAACTGACTCATGGCACTTAACTAACTTCTGATTCCCACTCATACATAACTCACTTCTCTCTTGACTATTTCATTACATAAAAGTCTTCGGGACAGAATCAAGCACAGAATCAAGCAAATTCAGTGTTCAGTAAAAAAAGGCATACCTACCAACAACTAGTTCAGCTTTAGTACGCTAATCTAGCTGTTTTAGTAAGTCGCAGATTCCTCTAAAAACAAGACTGAAATTCTCTACTGAAACTCAAGGCTCAACTCAGACTTATCATACACACATCTCTGAATGAATGTGGAATAAGGTGAAGAATCAGAACTAAACTCACATCTGACTCTGAGGTTCTGAGCAGCAGAGTCGATGTTTACATATCCTCTTACAGCACAGCTATAATTGCCTGCATCGTCACTGCTGACTGGCTGCAGGTGGAGCTGGTTGTTGGTCTTTGTGGTTAAAGGACGTCCATTTTTGTACCAGATGAATGTTGGATCAGCCAGACTACAGGTGGTTCTACATGTCAGAACTGCTGTTTGTCCCTCTGTCACTTCTCCAGGAGCTTCCACACGGAGCTCTAAGACAGTTGGAGAAACATCAGATCAGGAAGGAAAGTCAGTCACCTTTTTACAAAAGCTTGGACTGTCAAGGTCTTCCCTAATCTTATTGTACACTGAGAAATAAAGAGTTTCTATAGATAAATAGCTAAAATGACTCACTGGACAAAAACTTGTCTCTAACAAAAAATGTCTCTAACAGCATGTAACACCTCGATGAGCACCAATAGCAACTGAGTTTGGATTTGGCATCAGATGGACAAGTTTCTGGATGTTGGCTACATCAATATTCAGACACTTTTGCCTCAAAAAATTTGTGCACAGTTCCCTTGCACAATTCCAAAGGGAATTCCCTGTAACCACTGCTGGTAGACCCGTATGACATACGCTTCCATACATCTGTAGATTTAGCTACTTCCTTCACACTATGGTATTTGGCCACGCCCACATGCAGTCTCTCCTTTTAGCCAATCATTAACATCTGCTCTGGAGCCATTTTCCACACATGAAACGAGGCATTCCCTGCACTGTAGCACCTCTTCCCAATCTATGGATCATGTCACTCACACCCCCCAGGTATTTATAGGCTAATCATTCTTGTGAAGTCATCTGCAGGAGCGACTCATTTTTTGTCTGCTGAGCTTTTGTTCTTGAATATTTTTTTGGTGAAATTGTTTTGTTATATAACACATGAATTACAATGTTTTCTCTCAATGGTTACAAAACAAATAGTGGTTACTGATGAATAAGTCCCATCATTAACAACAACACAAAACATATATCTTTAAAGTATAAATAGGGTTTAAAACCTGCGAGCTGAACTCTGAGCTGAACTCCAGGTGTTCCCACCCATCTTTCTTTTCCTTCATTTGTTTTGATTCTGAAGCAGTACTGATGTTCATCCTTCTTCATTACATCTTTCAGTCTGAGGGAGAAGTGTTCCTGTTTAGCCGGTAAATACGCCACTCTGCCTGAGTAACCTGGGTTTTTACTCAGATCGGTCGGCTCTTTACCCTCAACTGGATCTATAACCCAGAAAGTCTCTGTCACTGTAAGATGTTCTGGGTGAGTATACGATCCATTCATAAACACTGTGGATCCTTTTAAAGCACATATCTCCTGTTGGTTGTACCTCACACTCCACCTTGTTCCAGAAGCTCCTGAAACACATGATGCAGGAAAGATCTGATTACAGAGTCTGGAGCCCATAAGACCCTCAGAGTTACTGTAGCTTACAGCTCCACCTCTCTCCTCTCCAACTCCAGCAGATACCCTACAACACTGATTCTAAGAGACAAGCAGTAATGAATAGTGTGTACTGATGAAGTAAGAAGCTAGCTTACAGGCTAAATGACAGCAATTGAATTAAATTAATTACAATATGACTGTAAAACTGCAATATAAAAAAGTGAAGAACTCTAGAACATCTTACACACTTCAAATGTCCAGGTTTCAGTCAGAATAAGTATCAAACTCAAGCTAAACCTCAAAAGACCCCATGCTCCTGTTGTTTAGGTTCTATTTGGGTTCTATTTAAAGTTCTATTTGTTTTGATAAAAATGACCCACACATTTTTATTATTATTTACCTTTAATACATTTAGCTTACTTTTAACATCAGCATAAATATAACTGTACTACTATTTAGCTACAGCACCTAAAAAAATATCAAACCACTTTTGGAGGGCTCAGGGTAATATTTACTTCATCCAGTAGGGGGCAGCCTGAGGTTAAACCAACAAAGAAAACAGCACCTCTGGCTGCAGCTGTGAAATAAATCTTGAATAAATCTGAATAAACCTTGCGCCGAAGGCTGATGACATTCATCTCTGTGTTGGTTTTCTTTGTCATTATACAATTACGAAAACTCCATCTTGTACATTCTAGCTAGTGTAAATTAACCCCCAAATGTTGAAATAGTACTGTGTCATATTGTAGTTCAAATCAGATGTGTTTTGGTAAAGTGGTATCAAGTGAATGTATGGTTGGTGTGGCTCAGTGGACAACCCCACTACGTGCCAGTGAGCTACTACCCAATGTGGACTATGGGGGTTTGATTCCTGATGTGGGTGACTATGCTGTGCACCTCTATGTGTTGGTATCAACAAATCAATTCTTTTCAAATCAACTCCTCATCTCTGCCTTACTTAATGTAATGATCTGATATGGTTGGGTGAAACAAACACGTATTTGAGAATGAGACTAGAAAAAAAAAATTTCAAATCTTTAAAATCTTGTAAATCTCAGGAAAAAAAACTTTTTACATAAATCGATAGTAGAGCACAATGGCAACATCCAAGCAATCATAACAAATGGGCATGGCTGGAGAGACAGGCAAGGGTCAAAAGCCAGGAAATCAGACAGACCAGCAAACTAATCCAAAGGGGTTAATCCAATAGGAGTAATCAGATAAACAAAAGGAGAGTCAAAGACCAGACAGGCAAACAAACAGGCAACCAGAACAAGGGAAAAATCAAAGAGAGTAAGTCGAATTCAAAGAACCAGAAATAGCAAAAGAGAAAGCCAGGAGAAAAAACTCAGTGATGCAAACAGGGTTTGGCAAAACTTGACAGTGTGTGTCTGGGGTTTAAATTGCTTAAAAAATGTAATCATTTTTTTTACCTCTCATAGAGGTTCCAAAAATGCCCATATTACATTATTGGTAAGGAAATCAGGAAATCAAACATGTGAATTAATTTGTTGCTGTAGACAAGTGTATTTTTTAAACCTTTGTGTTCAAAATGTACTTTTACTTGTTTTTTACTTTAAATGTTTAGGTTCAGAGCAAATACATTTATACTTCTGCTTATATATAAGCACTACTTTAAATTTTACTTGAGTATGTTTGTACTAGAGCACTAGTCCTATTATTGTTAAGTAAGAAACCTGTGTACCTTTACCACCTTTGATGCTATTGTAGCAATGATGTCACAGTTGTATCTGATGACTCACCCACAATTATGAGCAGAAAGATCAGAGGAAGAGTCATTCTGAGGGATGTCATCACAACAAAGTCTGAAATTTAAAATGTGCAAATTAATTTTATGTTACTTGAAATATTGTCATATATTTATCTCTTACTTGTAATGTATAGAGTTTAAAAAAACGACTTTGATAATAGTTAAAACGATTACTATCATTGATGAAAAAACATTTACATTATTCATTTATTATACGCCACCGTCCATCCATTTTAGGAATTACAAACCTGGATTAGATAATGTCCTCTAGCATCAAACAAAACCAGAAGATATTGAATGTTTTGTAAGGCCATAATGCACCATGATATTCATATATTTCTTACATATTCTTATATAAAAACTGTTTCAGTATAAAGATCTTATCACCCCATACCGAGGCTCATCACCAGCCTCCACTTAAGAACAGTGGAGACTACAGCCCAGCTCTACTGAAGTGGCAGCATGGCAGGCCACTGATATCCATACAACCTTTCCTGGACAGGTAAGTGTAAACGCTGTACTGCTACCCCACTAAAAAGCCCCACAACCCAGGATAGAAGAGCACAAGCAACACATCTACACAACTTTGACAGAGCAATTTGAAATTCGTAACTCCTAGTGGTTTTTCTTACCACCAAGCATGGTTGGAAACTGCATAGAGCCCCAGGTCAGGGGTGGCATCCTGACGGCTGACATTCTTTACACTACAGCAGTGGCAATGTGCAAAAGGTTACAATGACAGTATGAGAGACCAGAGTATTGTTCAATTCCTCAGTGCGTTATGGCATATTTTAGCATTGCTCCATTAAATTAAAACCATACCGAGATACTAAAAGACATACATAATCACATAGGGCTTGAATGTGCACAGAGAAAGGTAGCTGTGGTGCGTTAACTCAGGAAACGTCACTAGACTTTTTCATTTTGTATCTTTTAGCTTGTTGAGTAATGCTGGACACTTTATTACATTCAGTTTGTAAAACTTGAAGCCTTAGGGGCAAACACCCAACCGAACCACTGGGAGACTCAGAGAGACCATGTGCTTCTGTCATGCCTCTGTAGGGGAGGGGCACAATACTGCTCAGTGATCAGTATTGTTGAATATTTTGTTATTTTTAGTCATCGTTGGATTTGCATTGATTTAAGTTGAAACTTAAAATGAAATTAAAAATAAAGTCTGTCTTGCTGTATCCCATGTATCCTCAAGGACATAAAAACTATATAAATACACATCCGACTCAATAGAATGAACGGCCATGAAAATAGTAGCATTTTTAGCTACATTTTTTAAGATCTGAAATAGCCAAATTTACAGTGCTAAATACTTTTGATCAAAAGTACAAATACAGAAAGATACCAACGTTCTGTTTTGATCCATATGTGATAGAAATGGAATATCTGAGCAGGCCATTTTCTACACAAGGCACAATGCATGTGTTACTGTCTCAAATAATACTTAATATATGTAATTCACCAAAACACTCGACCAATTGTACAAAATAACCCTAGAGTTCCTGGAGATAACTAAATTTGAAGTCCCACTTTGATCAAGTAATTCACTAGAGTTATGTAGTAATGTCTATGAGCAACATGCCATCAGCCACCAAGTTTATCTTAACGAGACAAAAACCAACGCATGTCAGTACAGACTGCTGGATTATGTATATACTCAATATGAAATTGTTCACAGTAACAGACAGCTCAGAATTTACTCATACTGGATACACAGACAGTTATTGTAGTTTATGACTGTAATGTTGAATGAAAGTGTTTCTAGTGTATAGAAATGATCTTACCGTCCAGTGTTGAGGCTCATCTGCATTCAAATGAGAATAGGCTAGAAGAACACAGACAGTACTGTTGTATACATATATTTAAATGTGGTTAACACTTCATTATTAGGTTCTCATACTCAGGATACGTGAACAGGATGCATGTGACCTGCTTAGCTGCAAAATAATCACTTGAGACTGATGCAAATGGTGTCTACTAACAACATTAATAACATTAATAAAACTTCAGTTCTTTGTGATGGTGATATGCTGCTGGGTTTATCAGTGCTGATTCCAGTACAGTGTTACCCAGATCATCTGAAGAACCGGGCGAGATCTGGACCTACTTTGTGAAATCATGATGACTTACTAATGATACTCTAGCTTAGGAGAGACCACCCTGGTTATGGCGAGTTCCTGCTCACCCTATGTTTTAGAAAGACCTGGAGCATACCTGCAGAGATGCCAGACAAAAGCTGTGAACCAAAAGTACAAGTATTGTAAAGTTTTCTACTGGGTGGTGCTGGGCTTTAGAAGCTCATGAGCCATGCTGCAGATGACAGAGAGTCCTGAGAAGGTTCTTTATGCTGTTTAATGTTGCTGGTGTTTACCGTGTTTAAGTCGTGAGTTGCGTGTAACGTGTTATTCTAAATCAGAGAGTGGACTTAGCGGAGTGGAGGTTTCACGTGTGAGGGTTGGTTCACTGTAGGGCTAAGGCCTGTGTCTGGTAGAGACCTAGCGTGTGTGTGTGTGTCTGTGTGCTGAGGCCTGTGGTTGGTGTTCCCCTTCTTGCATGTGTGTGCATTGACAGTCATGGCCTCCTCTGTGTCTGTACACTGACTACAGTGGTGTTGGGAGAGGTGTAGTACCCCCACCTTTTATGAACTCAAAAACAAGTGGCAAGAGAGGAAGAGACCGGTGCATGATGAAGACAGTGGTGTGCAGTTCCATGGGGAAGAGGAGCATGAGGAGGCTGAAGCCTGGATGGCTGCTGGCAAATGCGACACAAGCAAGGTCCAGAGAGAGAGGGCATGGTGCTAGGTGGTGCCATGAGCCTAGGCTGACAGGGAAGCAGATGTTGGACTCTTTGCAATCAAAACACATTACTGTGACTCATCAGGCCATGACTGTCAGCGCACACAGATGCAAGGAGGGGGCCACCAGCAACAGGCCTCAGCACATGCCCACACGTACACGGAAAGGTAGGTCTCTTTTAGACACAGGTCTCAGCCCTACAGTGAACCAACCCTCACACATGAAACACTGCTACACTTCTTCTTCTCCTACAACTGGCATATACAAATAATTACCACTGTATGTTTCATTTAACCTCTTTAATATCATTTGACTTGTATTAAATACAGTATACATTAAATGCACTTTACTCTCTTTATTATTATTATTATTATTATTATTTACTATAAGGATATTCAAGTTCTCAGAACAGAGAAACAATGCACTCTTTCCGTCAATTCATAAACGTCTGGTAGAGGAAGATAATCTACACCACTGGTGATGTCAGACCTCCAGTCCACTTACGGTAGCAGTGCAGACACCAACCATACACTGGTAGAAACATGGGTAGATGGGTACATGCCTGGGGTTGAGTGCTCTTATTTAAAACCACAGGCCTCACCCCAATGGTGACTACCCCCCACTAACCCCACTCTCTGACACAGAAATACACAGGATACACACAGCTTAAATAAAGAACCATTGACAACATAAACAGTCCCTTCACCATGCTACACCTGACACACAGATACTACTGAACCTCCCAGCCAACATCTACTTCTGTCTAACAAGAAGTGATTAGAGGAAGTGCTGCTCTGAGCAAAGATGTCCCATTAAAGCCTGTAATATCGAACTAGTCAATAAACTCTTTCAGGATGTGCCTAGAAAAAGGTCCACACTACACGGTATGTGCTGTCTGTCATGGTCTGTTAAATCGATTCTGACCTGAGGTTTCTGTCTTAGTGATCTGCAACATGACTTGCTAAAAGTCTCGCCATGAGTTTAGCACATTTAATCTTAATCTAGACACCCGGGCTCATTAGTATGCCACCTTCCTTTGACAGGGTGCATGTGACCTGCTGCAGTAAGACGAGCATTATCT
>JAMWET010000711.1:172500-213695 GCA_024036415.1 Prochilodus magdalenae
GTAGAGTGATTCTCACCTCCTCCAGAAAACTACCGAGAGGAAACCCACAACCACACAAAGTTCTACTCCGGCAGCTCCATACAGAATCACAGAGTAGCCTGCTGCAAACATCGACACACCAAAATCACATACTGAACCAGGAGCTGTATAAAGTATGATAGTTTATAAGGAGTGATGAATGATTGACATGAATATAAACTCCCTTAACCTTTAACATGACCAGCACTGGATCTGTTCTCTGAGCTCCATGTTCATTCTGAGCCTCGCAGTAGTAGGATCCACTCTGTAGAGGACTGTAAATGTCTCCAGATCCTACAGGTGAGGATCAACCTTCTTTAAACCAGGTGTAGTTCTTCACAGGTGGGTTTGCATCACTGCTGCAGGCCAGAGTGACTGAACTGCCCTCCGCTATTTCACCAGAAGGACTGGTGGACACAGAGACGTTCTTTAAAGTATCTACAGCAGAAAGGAAAAGAGAACCTTTAGGACAGTAAGAATCAGGAAAACACACACTGTAGCCCTAGATATCAACATACACATACCCTGAACATTTATCTGCACAGCAGTGGATCTTCCCTCTCCACGTTCATTACGACCCTGGCAGGAATATCCGCCACTGTCCTCAGATCTGATGTTGGGAATGTTGTAGGTGTCTCCATTTCCTACTGATGTAGATCCCTTAAACCAGGTGTAGCTCTTCACAGGTGGGTTTGCATCACTACTGCAGGTGAGAGTCACTGAGCTGCCCTCCACTATTTCACCAGGAGGACTGATGGACACAGAGACGTTCTTTAGAGCATCTAAAAAGAGAGGCATTTATTTTTTAATGACAGGGAGTTTGTTAGTTGGCCACTGATTATCCCCTCTGCTGTCTTTTGTTTGCTGAGCTGGTAACATGAACGACTTGTACACCCATAGTCCACCATTTTGGTTACAGTTGCTCCGTTGTGATTGTATGTAATTGTTGGTAGTGTAAAAATTTGTGAATCTGTTCTGTAACAGGTCATGATTTTTGAACGGGTGTGTAGTCTACAACAAACATAGACAATCGGTACATATGTACATTACTTTACACCAAATATACAGTTTTTCCAAATATACAGTAATGTAAAGTTCTGAAATAGAAGTTGTTATATACACAGATATATATATTTTTTGTGTAGTTTGTTGAGTCTGATGAAATGCAGATTCATACAAGGAATACATACTGATATATATATATATATATATATATATATATATATATATATATATATACATATATATATTTATACACCGCTCAAAAAAATAAAGGGAACACTTTTTAATCAGAGTATAGCATCAACTCGGTTCAACTTCAGGAATATTGATCTGGTCAGTTAAGTAGTAGGGAGGGCCGTTAATCAGCTTCAGCTGCTTTGGTGTTAATGAAATTAACAACAGGTGCAGTAGAGGAGCAACAATGAGACACCTCCCAAAACAGTAATGGTTGAAAAGGAAGAGGTCATTGACATTTTGTCCCCCTTCATCTTTTCCCACTGAACAGCCTCACAACTAGCGTAGAACATTACAAGCCACACACAGTGTCCAAAAATTCAAAAGCATTGTTTTAAATGGAGTTACATGCACCGGCACTGACAATGCATGTTGATAGGCACCAGGGCTAAGTGACTCAAAGCGCAGTTCAATTCTTCAGAGTGTGGTGGTGTATTTTGGCATTGCTACGTTAAATTAAAACCATATTGAGCTACTGAAAGACATTCAAGATCGCAAGGAGCTTGAAGTGTATGCAGAGATAGGTAGTCAAGGTATGTCAGGTAGCATCACTAGCCTTTCTAGTTTGTATCTTTCAGCTGGAAACAACCAGTTTGTGAAGAGGTAGCTTGGGCAGTCATGGGCTGGAGGTTAGGGAACCACCCTTGTGACCGGAGGGTCGCTGGTTCGATTCCCTGAACTGACAGTAACGACTAAAGTGCCCTTGAGCAAGGCACCGGGTAAGTGTGCTCACTGCCCCCTAGTGTTTGTGTTCACTAGTGAGTGTGTATGTGGGTGTTTCACTTCACGGATGGGTTAAATGCAGAGACTAAATTTCCCCACTGTGGGATTAGCAAGGGATTAAAATCTTAAATCTTCACACGACTTTATTACATTTAGGTTGTACAACTCAAAAAAGACCATTCCTCTGTAGGGTAAGGGTGGAAATAATGCTACAGGGGCCACTGCTCCGAACTACAACGGCATAGTGCACTTGAATGCTTCAATCAAAATGTCTACAATGGCAGATGAATATCAATAAGAGTGATAAAAATCTGTCTTGCTGTGCATCAAAGTTTAAGCACTCAGTATGAATCCTCAAGGACAGAAAAACTATATAAATACATGTCTGACTCAATCAAACCATTTATTTTCACTCAATAATGGAATGAACCACCATGAAAATAGCAGCATTTTCAGCTCACACACATTCTAGACAAAAATTCCTGGCAACTGTTTAACAGCCAAAGTACTTACGTAAGGGTTTATCAGTGCTGATCCCGCTACAGTGTTACCCAGATCATCTGAAGAACCGGGTGAGATCTGGACCTGCTTTCTGAAATCATGATGCCTTACTAATGATACTCTAATTTAGGAGAGACCACCCTGGTTATGGTGAGTTACTGCTCAGTCTATTCTTTTAAATGACCTGCAGCCGAACTGCAGAGGTGCCAGACAAAAGCTGTTAACCAAAAGTATTGAACTAAAGTTTGCTACTGGGTGGTGCTGGCCTCTGGAAGCTCATGAGACGAGGCCATGCTGAAGATGACAGCGAGTCCTGAGAAGGTTGTTTATGCTAAGTCTAATGCTATGTCTAATGTTGCTGGTTGCTAGTTTAAGTCATGAGTTGCGTATAACGTGTTGTCCTGAGTCAGACAGTGGACTTGTAGGTAGGTGTAGGTAGTGGTGTGTCATTTGTGAAGGTTGGTTCACTGTAGACCTGAGACCTGTAGTTGGTGGGGACATCCTGTGTGTATGTGTGTGTGTGCTGAGGCCTGTGGCTGCGGGTGACATCCTGTGTGTGTATGCGCTAAGGCCTGGTTGCGGGTGTGGGCTCCTTTCATGTGTGTGTGCGCTGACAGTCATGACCTCCTCTGTGTCTTACTGTACACTGATAACACTGGTGTTGGGAAAAGGATAGTACCCCCAAGTCAAAAGCAAGTGGCATGAGAAGAAGAGACTGGTGCATCATGAAGACAGCGTTGAGCAGTGACTGGCTCGTGACAGCCTATTCCATTCCATTGCTTTGACTCATCAGGAGACATGCGCCTAGAAAAGGTCTACACTACACGGTATGCAGTCTGTCTAGGTCTGTTAAACGTATTCTGACCTGAGGTTTCTGTCTTAGTGCTCTGCAACATGATTGCTAAAAGTATTGTCAGGAATTTAACACAATTAATCTTAATCTAGACACACAGGTTCACCATAGGGGCAAGGCCTGTGGCTAGTGCTGACCTCCTTCATGTTTGTAAGTGTATGTGCGCCTGTCTTTCTGGTGGCATTTCAATGAAGACCACTTCTCGAGTCATTCCCATGCCCAGTGTTCAGCAATGTGGTCTACAAGCTGGAGTGCTGCTGATGAAAGGGGAAGTGAAACTGTTGAAGCCTTTAATGTGGAGGCAACAGAGAAGTAGTTGGTGAGCCAGGTGATGCAGAGAGAGAGCCTGGGCTGGTGGGGAAGTAGCTGGGAGGTTCAGTGGTGGCTGCAGGCTGTGAGTTGAGGGCAACATGAAAATTACATGACTTGTCACCATCACAGGCTTGCTGATATGTCTACTGCGGAAAAGGTAGTGCTACATCAAACATAAGCTCCTTAAACCATTCTGAAACTGCAGAGAGATGCACCTCTGTGACATTATTTGTACTCATGTTTACCCAATATTAATAATAATAATAATAATAATAAATAATGAGAAGAAATATTTAATGTATGTTTAATACAAGCCAGATGATATAAAATAAGTGATATGAAACATACAGTGATAATTTGTATATGGCAGCTGTAGGTGTTCTTCATACCAAATTCAGAGAACTTTGAACTGGAACTCATTAAAAAGCGACACAGGAATCCAGGAAGGGAGTTCGGACACAGTGATATTAGCATGTACATTCATTACAGTTCAGAGAAAATGCAGCGGCTAATGATGCTGATAAATTTTATGGGGAATAACATACATGAAGCACATTTTCAAAAATATTTTCTAGCCCTAAGAAGATGCTTCAGCTTTTCATTTTAAAGAGTTTTAAATCTCCAGTGTTTGGAGTGGCTGGTATGTGAGACTACAGATGGTGTGCTTCCCCCCATATTGAGCCTGAGTAAAACATAGGTGGGTCGCCTTATGATCTATCAGGATTTGACGACCTGACATGTTGCAAAACCACCTAAAAGTAATAAAATATATATCTGAAATTACTTAGTTCAATACACAACTTAGATTCAAACGTGGATTCGTACAAAACATATTTATACTGTCCTACTGTCACCAAAACTTTTATCACAAAATATAAAATTAGCAAGGACAAAAATACAACTACATGATTTAGTAATGAAGTATGAGTAATAAAATAATTAAATTACAGCATATGGTCAAAAACATACAGTAGGCATTATGTGTATGCAATTTTTTGACCAGCAGGTGGCACCAGCAAAACGGGTTTTGAGCACTTGAAGCAAGAAATGATTTTTCAAACAAAGTTGATTGTTTCAAAGCTTTAGAAAGCCTTGTTTCTTCCCTCAATACAGGATTGCCTCCTGTCTCAGTGATGTCTCTTCAAAGTCTGTGAGATAACACAAAATATCTTTTAGAGCAGAGCGCACTAACACACACACACACACACACACACACACACACATATATAGTCCACTGTATAGTTCACTGTATAGTCCACTGAATAGTTCACTGTATAGTCCACTGTATAGTTTAACATATAGTCCACTGTATAGTTCACTGTATAGTCCACTGAATAGTTCACTGTATAGTCCACTGTATAGTTTAACATATAGTCCACTGAATAGTCCACTGTATAGTTCACTGTATAGTCCACTGTATAGTTCAGCATATAGTCCACTGAATAGTCCACTGAATAGTCCACTATATAGTCCACTGTATAGTTCAGCATATAGTCCACTGTATAGTTCACTCTATAGTCCACTGTATAGTCCACTGTATAGTTCACTGTATAGTCCACTGTATAGTTTACTCTATAGTTCACTGTATGGTCCACTAATTAGTCAACTGTATAGTCCACTGAATAGTTCATCATGTGGTCCACTGTATTGTCCACTGAATAGTCCACTGGATAGTCCACAGACTCATTCACATCTTAACAAACAATGATCTGTGTAATTACTAGATTATTCCTAGATTATTACTAGGTCATTACAAAATCTGTGTACTTGTTTTCAGGTTCCTTGATTCTATAAAACCTATTTGTATTAAAGGGTAAGAAGACTTTGGTACCTTTATTATCTGGAACTCACTGTTATATTCTGGTAGATATCGGCACTGGTTGAGTCGTCATCAGGGAGGTCTGCGCTCTTTAGAACAGAGAGATCAGAAAATGGGTCATTTTGTTGCACCTTATATACTGCTGTTAATCATGTCACATTAGGCGAAACACAGTTGAATTTATGAAGATAATCCATGAGGTGGAGAATGATGAGCTGTATGACTCTTCTTCTAGTGTTTATAAGGACTTTATCTTGTCGGACAGTTTGGTCAGTCTCACAATCTACTGTGAGTTTCTGATCTTGCTCTTAAAATATGTTGTTATTATAATTATAAGAATTATAATTAGATATTAAAATACATTCAAATTACAATTAGAATTTACACTTTTGTTGAATTTACATTAGGAATTAATTAGGCTTTTAACCTCCCATGTATTTCTACTTTGAGCATGCTTGGTTTTATTTATTTATTTATTTATTTAAATAAATAAATATCCCTCACTACTACAACTTTGGACTAATCACATTGTTCTCATTGTGTCCAAAGAGGAGAGGGTATACATAGAACATACAGATAAGGGTAAATAACTTAAAAGAAAGATGAGATGTACAGCATCAACATCAAAACAAAGACTAACAAATCGAGAAATAGGAAATTGGAAAAAAACAGGTAGCCGGTAATGGTATTAGCAGAAAAATTAAATAAATAAATAAGTTAATAAAAGAGAAAAGCTACAAGACACAAGCTTAAAGAAACATAGAAAAAGAAAACAGAAATAAATAAATAAATAGAAACAAACAAACAAAAAAAACATGTGGGTCAAACTAAACAAAGAGAAATGTTAAGACCCGGAAAAGAAAAGATTTTTCCATCCATTGGAAGATCCATTTCCCCCCTTTTACAAATATTCCCTTTTGTTTGAGCATGTCAATGTTAGCGTCTCCTTTGTTTGAGCTTCCTGTCTACACTCCCAGACCCAAACAGGTCTCTGCCCTGCGCTTGGGTCCACAGTGCCTGTATGAATGTATGTAGTGTATAAATATGATGGAGTGGAGTTTTTCCTAGGTGGTGGATTGACTTTAAACATACTTGTTTTTCTTTAGACAGTGAAGATATGTAGGAAGTTCCTTCTAGCTGATAGACAGTTAGGGTCATGGTTTGTTTGTGTTTTGTCTTTATGTTTCCAATGTAGACAAAATGTCCTGTTATTCTGAATGTTATAAATGTCTAATAAATGTATTAATATAAATCAAGAATTAAATATATTACTGAACTGAGATCTGTTCCATGTACTCATTTTCTATTTCTATAAGATGTAGCTTTATTGATTTTAAGACTTGGAGTGTTTGGAACTCACTTGTATATTCTCATAGTCATTAACACTGGCTGAGTCGTCATCCGGAGGTGGAGCACTGACACCCCCTTTCTGCAGAACAGAAAGTTAGAGAAGTTAGAAATGGGGCATTTCTTAGCAAGGGCAACAGAACTTACAATGCACTGATGATCAAAACATGGATAAAATCTCTGAAGAGAAATTAATCCACAAGATGAGGAACAGTGAGCTGTTGACTCTTCCTCTAGGAGGGTCTGCTCATACAATCGGCTGGTGATACTGTGTGACTTTAAACAGTCTGCCTGCAAATATTCCTTTCAAGACCACAGTGTGTGATTTTAAACCACTTCCCCAACACGACTGGAGACACGTTTTTAGAATATGTGTAGAGGCGACGCCTACCAACGTTCTGGTGGACACAATCACTTCCACAATATGGGTGGAGACATGTTTCTACAATACCACTTCAACAATTCTGGAGACAACCACTTCTGCAATACGGATGGAGACATACATTTAAACCAATAAGGATGGACACAACTGCTTCTGCAATACAGGTGGAGGCAAGGGCTTTCACAATACAGTTGGAGCAAATCAAAGACAGACACTTCCCCAAAATGGGTGGAGAAAATCACTTCCACAGTACCGGTGGTCACAACCACTTTCCCAGTATGGGTGGAGACAGACACTTCCCCAATACAGGTGGAGAAACATACTTCCATAAAATACAAATTTAAAAATTGCTTTCATGATATGGGTGGAGACAGACACTTCCCCAATATGGGAGGCCACAGCCTTTTCCCCAATACAGGTGGAGACAACCACTTCTCCGGTACAGGTGGAAAGTGGTGGTCTCTCTACTGTCCTGTAAAGAAACCATACTCTCTTTACTGTCCTGTAGAGAGATTGTAAGGTTTTGTAAAGAGGCTGCACTGTCCTGTAGAGAGAAGGTACACATAGCTAGCTAATGTACAACGTTTATATTAGATAGAATTTTCAAATTTTAGCTAAAGGTATATTTTACTCATTTACACCAATACCTTCAAAATGTTTGGGGTAATTAATTATTATATCAGACTTAGTATTGTCAAGGACTAAAAATCCCAAACTCAAATTTGGTCTTAAAGTGGTATAGATTCATCCCCAGTCATAATCCATCTCCATTTTATCAAGTATACTTAACAGTTATACTAATGTCAAAGTCCTGCTCAATCTGGTCACATTTTCAGTGACCAGAAATGGAATAAAAAATTCTAAACATAGCACAAAAAGAAAGGACATTTGTGTTTGGTAGATTCTTTCTTTGTTTCTTGCTTCTTTGCAGTAAATCTTATACCACTGGAAAGCCTGTTAATTTCCCTTTTTAAATGATGCCACAATTGTAAGGAACATGCATTTGTGGGATGAGCAGTAAAGTATGTGGGTTGCACCCATGAAAAATTTGCTAAATCTTTCAAATATTTCTCTGCCATTGCCAAACAGCTTGTTTTGTTGTTGCTGTTGACACTTGTTTTGAGCTTCTGGTACCCCCAGTTGCTGCCAATTAGGTGCACCTGTTAGCATGGGCCCTGCTACAGTGGTCAGTAGGTGTCTGCTCCAAGAATCGGCATGTCACGTTTGACTGATCTGCCCTAGTACCATCTCATAATTGAAGGTCAAATTCCGTATAATGGGGGATGTCAGAGACAGGCTGCAAAGTCGGCGTCCCAAAAAGAAAACATCCCAAGAAGATTGTTTCCTCTTGTTGTCAGCACCTAGGTATCGTAGGCTGTTTTCTACAGATTTGCAGGAATGTTATGCTCAGAGTTGTCAATACTTAGTTTAAAGCGTAACATGTAGATGGACTGTGGTGTAATAACGGTCTTATAAGGTCTTATAGATTAGTACTCACTGTTATATTCTCATAGTCATCAGCATTATCGGAGTCTTCATCAGGAGGTGGGGCTCTGATGCCTGTGTTCTACAGAACAGAGTTAGAAAATGGGTCAGCCTTTGATTTAACAACCCTCCACTGATTAATATCTAGAACATTGTAAGAGCTCACCACACAGTCTGCTTCACTTATATTTCTGGTCCTGCAAAAAAAAAACTTATAAATAAAATATTAACATATATTTTCAACTTAATTCTGTCTGTATAGTGATTCTCACCTCCTCCAGAAAAATACTGAGAGGAAACCCACAACCACACAAAGTCCTAATCCACCAGCTCCATACAGAATCGCAGAGTAGCCTGCTGAAAACATCGGCACACCAAAATCACATCCTGAACCAGGAGCTGTATAAAGTATGATAGTTTATAAGGAGTGATGAATGACTGACATGAATATAAAACCACCCTCACCCTTTAAAACGACCAGCACTGGATCTGATCTCTGAGCTCCATGCTCATTCTGAGCCTCGCAGTAGTAGGATCCACTCTGCAGAGGACTGTAATTGTCTCCAGACCCTACAGGTGAGGATCCACCTTCTGTAAACCAGGTGTAGTTCCTCACAGGTGGGTTTGCATCACTGCTGCAGGTCAGATTCACTGTACTGCCCCCCACTGTTTCACCAGAAGGACTGGTGGACACTGAGACATTCTTTGGAGGATCTACAGCAGAAAGGTAAAGAGAACTTTCAGGATAGTAAGAATCAGGAAAACACACACTGTAGCCTTAGATATCAACATACACATACACCGAACATTTATCTGCACAGCAGTGGATCTTCCCTCTCCATGTTCATTACGACTCTGGCATGTATATTCTCCACTGTGCTCAGATCTGATGTTGGGAATGTTGTAGGTTTCTCCGTTTCCTACTGATGCTGATCCCTTAAACCAGGTGTAGATCTTCACAGGTGGGTTTCCATCACTGCTGCAGGTCAGAGTCACCAAACTGCCCTCCACTATTTTACCAGGAGGACTGATGGACACGGAGACGTTCTTGGGAGAATCTAAAGAGGCATTTATGTTTTAATGACAATGAGTTTGTGTTAGAGACTGATGAATCCAAAGTGTTAGTCGTGGACAACAGCGCTGACAAAATTTGTTATCTGAAAAAATGTGGAATAAAATGAAGAATCAGAACTGCTCTCACATCTGACTCTGAGGTTCTGATCAGTAGAGCGGAGATGTTGATATCCTCCTACAGCACAGCTATAACTGCCTGCATCCTCACTGCTGACTGGCTGCAGGTGGAGCTGGTTGTTCTTGATGTTCTTTGTGGTTAAGGGACGTCCATTTTTGTACCAGGTAAATGTTGGATCAGTCAGACTGCAGGTGGTGTTACATGTCAGAACTGCTGTTTGTCCCTCTGTCACTTCTCCAGGAGCTTCCACACGGAGATCTAAGGCATTCAGAGAAACATCAGATCAGTAAGGAAATCAGTCACCTGTTTACAAAAGCTTGGACTGACAAGATCTTCCCTACTCTCACTGTACACAAAAGGGTTTCTAAAGAAAATGGGTCAAATAAGCTCACCGGACCAAAACTTGACATCTATGAGTCAATGTCTCTAATAGCATGTAATACCTCCACAAACACCAATCGGGGAGAGTTTCCTGTAGAATGGAATTTTGGCCACTGCTGGTAGACCCATATGACCGTACACTTCCATACACCTGGGGCCACGCCCACATGCAGTCACTCCTTTTAGCCAATCATTAACATCTGCTCTGGAGCCCTTTTCCACACATGGAACGAGACATTCCCTGCACTGTACCACCTCTTCCCAATCTACGGATCCCATCACTCACACCCCGCAGGTAAAAAAAGCTTGGACTTATAGCCTTATCAGCCTTGTGCTGTGCCAGCTGCAGGAACCTGAAGTTACAACTTTAAACATGCATGGCGACTCTTTACGATATTACAATATTTTGTAATAACTGACTGTAAAACTGCCATATAAAAGTGTAAAGAACTCTAGAACATCTTACACACTTCAAATGTCAATGTTTCAGTCAGAGGGAGTGTGTTCATGAAATTGTTGAATATTTCAGTTTTGTTATCTAATAATTATATCTATAATTAAATATTGTAATATCGTAAAGGATTACAATGTTTTCTCTTAATGGTCTCTCTTAACCTGTGAAGATTTACACCTGATTTCTCTGACAGTGTTTTCTCTTAATGGCCACAAAACAAATTGTGGTTACTGATGAATAAATTCCATCATAAATAGCAATACAAAACTAATATTTTTATGATCTTTAATATAAGAATAAGGCTTAAAACCCAACAGGAGTCAGTATATTAGAAACGTTTGTCTTTCAGCTTAACTAGTGACAATCTAACTCACCTGTGAGCTGAACTCTGAGCTGAACTCCAGGTGTACCCACCCATCTTTGTTTTTTTACGTCTGTTATGATTCTGAAGCCGTACTCATGTTCATCCTTCTTCATTACATCACTCAGTCTGAGGGAGAAGTGTTTCTGTTCATCAGTTAAATACTCCACTCTGCCTGAGTAATTTGAGTCTTTAATCAGGTCAGTTGGCTCTTTACCCTTAACTGGATCTATAACCCAGAAAGTCTCATTCACTGTAAGGTTTTCTGGGTGAGTATAAGATCCATTCATAAACACTGTGGATCCTTCTAAAGCACATATCTCCTGCTGGTTGTACTTCACACTCCACTCTGTTCCAGAAGCGCCTGAAACATATGATGCAGGAAAGATCTGGTTACAGAGTCTGGAGCCCATAAGACCCTCAGAGTTACTGTAGCTTACAGCTCCACCTCTCTCCTCTCCAACTCCAGCAGATATCCTACAACACTGATTCTGAGAGACAAGCAGTAAAGAACAGTGTGTACTGATGAAGTAAGAAGCTAGCTTACAGGCTAAAAGATAGCAGCTGAATTGAATTAAAGCAATTATAAAACAGCTGACTGTAAAACTGCAATATAAAAGTGTAGAGAACTGTAGAACATCTTACACACTTCAAATGTCCATGTTTCAGTCAGATGCAGCATCAAACCCAATCTAAACCTCACATGACTCCATACTCCCATTGTTTAAATCCCTACCTAGTGTACTATGAACTATAGAGGACTCCCTTCATAGTACACTAGGTAGTTATTTAAAAAAAGGGAGCATGGGAGCATTTGAGGTTTAGCTTGGGTTCTATTTAAAGTTCTATTTGTTTTGA
Source organism: Prochilodus magdalenae (assembly GCA_024036415.1). Taxonomy (NCBI): domain Eukaryota; kingdom Metazoa; phylum Chordata; class Actinopteri; order Characiformes; family Prochilodontidae; genus Prochilodus; species Prochilodus magdalenae. The sequence goes on from JAMWET010000711.1 coordinate 184,423, forward strand.
TAAAAAGGACCCCCATATTTTTATCGTTATTTGAATTTAACACATTTAGTTTACTTTGAACATCTGCATAAATATATATGTACTATTACTTAGCAATAGCACCTAAAAAATATATTAAACCACTTTGAGGGGTCAGGGTAATATTTACTTTATCCAGTAGGGGGCAGCCTGAGGTTAAGGCAACAAGAAAAATAGCGTCTCTGGCTGCAGTTTGAAAAAAGTTCAGAATAAATCTTTGAGAAAAGAAATTAGGTTTGAAATGAAAACATTTTTCAAATCTTTACAATCTTGTAAATCTCAGGATCAAAAAACATGGCTCAATGCATATAGAGCTAAAAGTGAGATGAGCTTTATTCAAGATTTATTAAACAAATCAACAGTAGAGTACAATGGCAACATCCAAACAATCATAACAAATGGGCAATGCTGGGTCATGGATGGAGAGACAGGCAAGGGTCAAAAACCAGGATATCAGACAGACCAGCGAACTATTAATAATCCAATAGGAGTAATTAGATAAACAAAAGGAGAGTCAAAGACCAGATAAGCAAACAAACAGACAACAAGAGAAAAAAATCAAAGAGAGTAAGTCGAAGTCAAAGGGAGTCAGAACCAGAGAAAGGCAGGGGAAAACGCTCAGTGATGCAAAGAGGGTTTGGCAAAACTTGACAGTATGTGTCCGGGGTTTAAATGCAGACCATTGCTGAGAAGTAGGTGAGGATAATCAGTACACAGTAGAGCTGGAATGAGAGAATGAAGCGTGATTGGATGACTGAGGGTGACGTCATCAGGTAGTGCACTCTTGGAAACGGAGTTCAGGAAGTTAGCGATGTCAGGGAAACCCGGAGGCGTGACAGTATAATTACAGTTTATAAGAAGTGTATAAGAAATATGACCATTTTGGGATGGGCATATCCTAAACTATTCTGTTTTAATTGCTTAAAAACATTTAATTAAACACCACCCCCCCTCCCAACAGAGGTTCCAGGTATATAAAATTCTTGGCAAGGAAATCAAGCATGTGAATAAGTTTGGTGCTGTAGACAGGTGAATTTTCTAAACCTTTGTGTTTAAACCATTTGAATTAGAAATTACTTTCAAAATCTATTTTTACATGTTATTTAATTTAAATATTTAGGTTCAGAGCAAATACGTTTATACTTCTGCTTAAATAGAAAGTGCTAATTAAAATTTGAATTGAGTATGTTTTTACTAGAGCACTAGTACTATTACTGTTATGTAAGAAACCTGTGTACCTCTACCACCTTGATGCTGTTGTAGCAATGATGTCAGCATTGTATCTGATGACTCACCCGCAATCATGAGTAGAAAGATCAGAGAAAGGGTCATTCTGAGTGATGTCATCACAACAAAGTCTGTAATTGAAAATGTGCAAAGTTAATTTTACAAGGTACTTGAAATATTGTCATATATTTGTCTTACTTGTAATGTGTAGAGTTAAAAACAAACTACTTTGATAATATTTAAAACAAACACAAAAACACAAGCCACACTTAAGTGTTCCTTTACGTGTGGGTAACACTTTCAGATCTCGTGTGCAATAACAACACCCAGGCTCATGAGTGTGATCCTTCCTCTTACAGATGGAACATGACTTTCAAAGCTCCAGTTGGAAATGGGCTTCCTTTGAAACTTCTGTAAAAATATCTACTATATTTACAAGATTCTAAAATAAATTTGTTTGGGATGTCTTCTGTCGAGAGCATGTTCCAATATGCAGGACCACTTGCTCTCCTGCTGTATACAGCAGTCATTTTCAGTGGTGGGTTTATCCCAGTGTTAGAGATCTGGTGTTAAAGATCTGGTCTCGCTATCTAAAAGGTCATCAAATGCTCCTTGAAATATGATACTGAACCATCACTAGTACACATAGTGGTGGCATAGAGTAAGAAGATGAAGAAGAAACATAGCTCTTTAGATGAAATCTCAGTTACTGAACAGAGCAGCAGGGGAGACTACAGCCCAGCGCTACTGAAGTGGCAGCATGGCAGGCCACTGATACCCATACAACCTTTCCTGGACAGGTAGGTGTCAACACTGCACTGCTATCCCACTAAACAGCCCCACAACCCAGGATAGAACAGCACAAGCTACACAACTGACTTTTTCAGTTTGTATCTTTTAGCTTGTTGAGTAAAGCAGGACACTTTATTACATTCAGTTTGTAAAACTTGAAGCCTTAAGGGCAAACCCCCAACCAAACCACTGTGAGACTCAGAGAGACCATGTGCTTCTGTCAAGCCTCTGTAGGGGAGGGGCAGAATACTGCCACAGGGGCCACTGTTCCAAACCACAATGACCTAGTGCACTTAAACCCTTCACTCAAAGTGTCTACTGAGTTTTAAAAAACTGAAATTGAAACTGAAAATCATATTTTGTCTTGCTTAATACAGTCTGTCCTGCAGTGTAGTTTTAGCACTCAGCCTGAATTTTCAAGAACCAAAAAACTATCTAACTACATGTCAAAAACGTTTCTTAAGTACATTTTTAAATCAAATGCATAACGATATCAAAATTTGATCTATATGTATAGAAAAGGTATATCTGAGTAGGCCATTTTCTACACAAGGCACAATGTATGTGTTACTGTCTCAAGTAAATTCTTAATATTTGTAATTGACCAAAATACCAAATCAAATCAAATATACTAAATCACCCTACAGTTCTAGGAGTTAACTGAATTTGAAGTCATTTATAGAGTGTATAGAAATGATCTTACCGTCCAGTGTTGAGACACATCGGGGTTCAAATGACAATAAGTAAGAGGAACACAGACTGTATTAATGTATTCATTTAAATGTGGTTAACACTTCATTGTTAGGTTCTTATACCCGTGATACGTGAACAGGATGCACATGACCTTCTTAGCTGCACCAAGATCACTTGAAACTAATGCAAATGGTGTCTGCTAACAACATTAATAACACTAATAAAACTTCAGTTCTTCGTGATGGAGATACGCTGCCAGTACAGTGTTACCCAGATCATCTGGAGAACCGGGTGAGATCTGGACCTGCTTGGTGAAATCATGGTGACTTACTAATGATAGTCTAATTTAGGAGAGACCACCCTGGTAATGGTGAGTTCTGCTCAGCCTATGCTTTAAAAAGACCTGCAAGTACAAGTATTGTAAAGTTTGCTACTGGGTGGTGCTGGGCTCTAGAAGCTCATGAGACGAGGCCATGCTGAAGATGAGAGAGTCCTGAGAAGGTTGTTTACGGTTAATCTTGCTGGTTGTTAGTTTAAGTTGTGAATAACGTGTTGTTCTGCATCAGAGAGTGGACTTAGTGGAGTGTCGTGCTGTTTCATGTGTGAGGGTTGGTTCACTATAGGGTTAAGGCCTGTGTCTGGTAGAGACCTACCTTGTGTGTGTGCTAAGGCCTGTGGCTGGTGGTGACACCCTGTGTGTGTATGCGCTAAGGCCTGTTGCTGGTGGCCCCCTCCTTGCTTGTATGTGCGCTGACAGTCATGGCCTCCTCTGTGTTTTACTGTACACTGATACAGTGGTGTTGGGAGAGGGATAGTACCCCCAACTTTTGTGAACTTAAAAACCAGTGGCAAGAGAGGAAGAGACCGGTGCCTCACAAAGACAGTGGCGCGCAGTTCCATGCGGAAGATGAGCATGAGGAGGCTGAAGGCTGGAGGGCTGCTGGCGAATGCAACACAATGAGGTTTCTATCATACAGCTCTGTAGCATGACTTGCTAAAAGTCTCGCCGTGACTTTAACACATTTAATCTTAATCTAGACACCCGGGCTCATTAGTATGCCACCTTCCTTTGACAGGGTGCATGTGACCTGCTGCAGTAAGACGAGCATTATCTGGTACACAGTCAGACACAACAGAACAGCTATGGTGTCTTGTTATTTCCAGTGTCTAATAAGCAACAGTACATTTGCCAAATGTTTCTGTGCTAGTGAAGCGGTTAGTGAGCTGCAGTTCCAGAAAGAGACAGGTGTAAATGTTGGCTGGGAGGGTCAGAAGCATCTGTGGGCCAGGTGTAGCATGGAGAATGGACTGTTTGTGTGTTGCTCGTTCTTTATTTAAGCTGTGTATGGTGTAACCTGTGTCATTCTGTGTCAGAGAGTGGGCTGAGCCAGGGCAGTCACCACTGGGGAGAGGCCTGTGTCTGGTGTTGGCCTTCTTCATGTTTGAGTGTGTGTGCGCCTGTCTTTCTGCACATGTATTAATGAAGAGCACTTCTCCTAACAGAGTCTTTACCACCCCTCCCATGTCCATGCTGGCTACAACTGTGTTGTGGATAGCTGGGATAGTGCCCTCTAGTAAACTGATGAGAAATGCTGCCCCTAGTAAGACTGATGAGAAATGCTGCAAGACTAGCCTCTGTGCAATCCAAGCAAGCAAGCCTTGGCAGCAGAGGAAGCATGGGAAGATTCAGGCAACCTGGTTTAAATTCCAAAAGGGCTGCTGGTGAACAATGGTGTGCAGCTCCACAACTGGCAAGAGTGTAGAGGGAACCGCAAAATAATAGGTGAGCAAGTGATGCAGCGAGAGAAAGAGAGAGAGAGAGAGAGAGAGAGAAAGAGAGAGAGAGAAAGAGAGTGAGAGAGTGAGTGAGTGAGTGAGTGAGGGGGAGGAGAGAGAGAGAGAGAGAGAGAGAGAGAGAGAGTAAGGAAGTGAGTGACTGAGTGAGTGAGTGAGTGAGTGAGTGGGTGAGAGAGAGAGAGAGTGAGAGTGAGAGTGAGAGTAAGAGTGAGAGAGAGAGAGAGTGAGTGAGAAAGAGAGAGAGTGAGTGAGTGAGTGAGTGAGTGAGAAAGAGAGAGAGAGTAAGGAAGTGAGTGAGTGAGTGAGTGAGTGAGTGAATGAGTGAGAGAGAGAAAGAGAGAGAGTGAGAGAGAGGGAGAGTGAGAGTAAGAGTGAGAGAGAGAGAGTGAGAGAGAGAGTGATTTAGAGAGTGAGTGAATGAGTGAGTGAGTGAGTGAGTGAGTGAGTGAGTGAGTGAGAAAGAGAGAGAGAGAGAGAGAGAGAGAAAGAAAGAGAGAGAGAGAGAGAGAGAGAGAGAGACAGAGAGAGTGAGAGAAAGAAAGAGAGAGAGAGAGAGAGAGAGAGAGAAAGAGAGAGAGAGAGAGAGAGAGAAAGAAAGAGAGAGAGAGAGAGAGAGAGAGAGAGTGAGTGTGAGTGTGAGCCTAGGCTGGCAGGGAAGCAGATGCTGTCTCTGAGGTTCAGTAGTGGCTGTAGGTTGTGGGTTGAGTGGAGCATGGCCTGCTGATGACTTATTGCCACCACAGGCTCTCTGATATCTCTACTCCCAAAAAAGGTGGTGTCTCCCAGCCTACTCCAACACTTTCCATATATTCATCAGGGAATTCCCATTCCACACAGCTGCCTCCTTCTCCAAACACAAGCAGTCATGAACACAACGACTAGAGGAAGTGCTGCTCTGAGCGAAGATGTCCCATTAAATCCTGCAATATTAAAGGTTTCTGTCTTAGTGTTCTCCAACATGACTTGCTAAAAGTCTAACCATGACTTTAACACATTTGATCTTAATCTAGACACCCGGGCTCATTAGTATGCCACCTTCCTTTGACAGTGTACATGTGACCTGCTGCAGTAAGACACAAGCATTATCTGTTGTGCAGTCAGACACATCAGTACAACTATGGAGTCTTTATTTCCATGGTTAGACAGAAGTACCTGTTGGCTGGGAGGTTCAATAGCATCTGTGTGTCAGGTGTAGCATGGTGAAGTGACTGTTTATGTTGTTGCTGGTTCTTTATTTAAGCTGTGTGTGGTATATCCTATGTATTTGAGAGTGGGCTTAGTAGGTAGTAGACACCATTGGGGTGAGGCCTGTGGTTTTAATGAAGAGCACTTCTTAAACCACAGGCATGTACCCATCTACCCATGTTTTTACCAGTGTATGGTTGGTGTCTGCACTGCCACCTTAAGTGGATAGGAGTTCTGACATCACCAGTGGTGCAGATTATTTTCCTCTGCCAGACGTTTATGAATTGGCAGAAAGAGTGCATTGTTTCTCTGTTTTGAGAACCTGGAGATCCTTACTGTAGAAAATAACCATAATAATAATAATAATAATAATGATAATAATGATAATAATGAGAGCCAAAGTGCATTTAATGTATGTTTAATACAAGTTAGACGATATAAAAGAGGTTAAATGAAACATACAGTGATAATTATTTGTATATGGCAGCTGTAGGAGAAGTTCCTTCTGTGACCTTATAATAAATGATGTTGCTGAGCAAATTCAGAGGAGTTTGAACTAGAACTCATTAGAAAGTGATACAGGGATCCAGGAAGGGAGTTCGAACACAGTGATATTAACATGTACATTTATTACAGTTTAGAGAACATGCAGCGACTTATGATGCTGATTAATTCATACAGAATGATATAATTATGATAAGATTCATAGAATAACAAACATGAACATTTAACAAACACTTAAGAAGCACCTCCAGTGTATTTTGGAGTTTAACTCCAGCGTATGGAGTAGCTGTTATGTGAGACCACACATGGTATACTGCCCCCATAGTGAACTGAGGGAATTCCACTAAGCTACCGCTCACCCCCAAAGCAAAGAAAAGTGAGAGGTGAGCTGTTAATAACATCTCAGAAACAAATTAAATGACTCAGGGAGAGCTCACTCAAGGCAGCTCAAGGAGAACTCCACAAACAGCCAGCTTAAACAGGTGGTACTGGCACACAGCAAGTCAGGCCAGAACTGAGCACTAAACTGACCAAGACCTGAACTGACCAAGGGTGGTCACAGGGGATTGGCTGGTGGTCCTGCTTGAGAGGGGAGGGCTCTGTCTCCCTCTGGTGGCAGCAATTATTGTCACAGATGATCCAGAATATGCATATACAATTGCAGGTTTGGAGGTTTAGTGGATGCAAGACTCTGTACTTAACTTTTTTCCAGGAATCTTTAGTACACATACCAGGAGGCGAGTCATTCCTTATGAGTTCCCAAATTAGAGTAGTGATGGAAGAAACAAACGTTTCTGCAGTTTTGAAAAAAGCCACCATGCTGCTGCCACCTGCTGGTCAAATTACTGCATATAAATTACTGCACCATATGCTGTGATCACATTATTTTTACTATTCACATTTAATTACTAAACCATGTAGTTCTGTATTTTGATCATGGCAGTTTTAACTTTTTTTGGATGAAATAGTGTTTTTGTGGCAGTAGAACAAAGCATGCATATAAATACATGTTCTCCATCAATTCTGCACAAACAAAATTTTAGACTAACCATACTGGTGATGATAACCATGGCTGCCAAAGGAAGAGGACCTTGGAAATTCCACTGAGCTACCACTCACAAAGCAAGGAAAAGCAGGAAGGGAGCTCTCAATAACAGCCCTGAGATTCAGTAGGAAAATACAGGAGTGATGCTTATGTTGGAGCATGTGATAGGCTTCAGTAAGATTGGAGAAAACTCAGAAGTAACTCAAGATTACCAGTTTTGACAGGAGATGCATACACAGCCAGCCAACTAAAAATGCTTTCCAAAATATAACTAACAATTATTTATTTTTATCATTTTACAAAATGCAAAGTGAGCTAACAAGAGAAAAATCTAAATCACATGAAAATGCAAATTGTCAGGGATCGTGGTTAGGTGTATGAACAACAAATTTTTCCAAGTGTGTCACGTATAGGTTGAAACAGTCATTAACTGAAACAGAAACCACAACTGTGTTCATTTACTGCATTTTGTTAATTGATAAAAATAAAATATTAACACGTCTATTTTCTTTAAAGCATTCTTCTTTTACAGTATTTTATCATACCTGCCTAAAACCTTTACCCAGCAGTATATATACTTAATATAACTGGGGCTGGAGTTCTCAGCAATGCTTCTCCAAAGTCTGTGGGATGACACAAATATAGTGTTTTAGAGTAGAGCACACACACACACACACACACACACGGAGAAACAAACACACACACACCTTGCTTTCAGGTTTCTTCATTCTATAAAACCTACTTGTATTAATGTGTAAGTAGACTTTAGTATCTGGAACTGTTATATTCTGATAGACAACATCACTGGTTGAGTCATCACCAGGGAGCCATGCCTTAGTACAGAACTCCTAACGTGCATAATTACAGCATAATTGTAACAGTGATATTAATGTAAAAGTAATAGTGTTAACATTTCCGGTGGCCAGCAATAGAATGGCTACAACTAGATAACCCATCCGGTTGATCTTAAAAGACTGGATGGGTTCTGAGTTCAGTGTCAATACTTGCTTTCAAGTGGGAAAGGTAGATGGACTATTGTTTGGGACTCACAGTTTCATTCATGTTGATATTAGCACCACAGGAGTCATCTTCAGGAGGCGGAGCTCCAGCCCCTGCTTTCTGTTGAACAGAGAGCAGAGAACAGGTCAGGAAATGAGTCTAGAGAAAGGCAACAGAAGAGTTAAAAGACCCACCGCTGACTGAGATCTAGAATACTGTAAGAGCTTACTGCAAACACTGTTGGTTCCTTGGGATTTCTGGTTTGCCTCTTCCTCCTGCTCACAAAAAATAATAAATATTTATCTCAAAATACAGAGCCTCTGAAAGGATGTGGTGTATTCTGTTGAGGTTACTTATCTGGTGCACATTGTGCCTAAAGAAACATGAACACCATATTTCTTCAGTTATTATTAGGATATTAACAACCGCACTTAAGCTCTGTCTGTATAGTGATTCTCACCTCTTCCAGAAAACTACTGAGAGGCAAACTGCAACCACACAAAATCCAACACCAGCAGCTACATACAGAATCACAGAGCAACCTGCTGAAAACAATCACATGATCACATGATACAGACAATGAAACATATTTAAGTTCATGTGGTTGTGTTCCCCACCCTTGAAAACGACCAAGAACAGAGCGGATCTCTGATCTCCATGCTCATTCTGAGCCTTGCAGTAGTAGGGTCCAGTCTGTAGAGGACTGAAACTGTCTCCAGATCCTACAGGTGAGGTTTCACCTTCTTTAAACCAGGTGTAGTTCTTCACAGGTGGGTTTCCATCGCTGTTGCAGCTCAGAGTCACCGAACTGCCCTCTAGTATTTCACCAGAAGGAAGAATGGACACTGAAACAGTCTTTGGAGAATCTACAGCGGACATAAAAAAAGAATCTTGAGGATACTAAGTGTGAACATTAGAAATCCAATGGAACGTTAGGAATCATCATTAACTTACAGAGAACATTGATCTGCACTGCAGTGGAGTTTCTCTCTCCATGTTCATTAAGACTCAGGCATGTGTATTCCCCACTGCCCTCAGATCTGATGTTGGGAATGTTGTAGGTGTCTCCTTTTCCTACTGGTGTAGATCCCTTAAACCAGGTGTAGTTCTTCACAGGTGGGTTTGCATCACTGCTGCAGGTCAGAGTCACCGAACTTCCCTCCACTATTTCACCAGGAGGACTGATGGACACTGAGATGTTCTTTGGAGCATCTGAGGAGAGAGGCAGTTAAAAGGACAGTGACTTCATGTTACCTAGAAACTGTGTTATGTTTGCTTCTAATAATATTGACTTATATACCATTTTACATTATATACTGTTGCAAGGATGGGAACTTGACTGACTCATGAATCGACACAGATGTGTACTACTCATGACTCAGTCTAGACTCTTATGTAAAGGTGGGGTAGAATGTATTAATTCAGTATTTGTAAATGTTCTCTGATGTTCTACATAGAAGACGCATTAAATTGATTGAGATGGCAATGTGGTTTTACATCCTATGATTTGGCTCTGGAATGAAATGAGCTGTTTTCCATGACAGCAAAGATCACAGAATGAAAATGAACATACAACACAATATACATGACATTGCATAATAAAGGTGGAACTGTCTTCTTCAGGGTCAAACGCTGAGCAGAGCTGCTCCATATTTTCCTAGAGTCTGGGAAACTGTCTAGAGTGGATAGTGCAGACTGCAGGATTAAAGTTCTCCGGGATCCTGTTAACGACATGGCAGCTGGTGTGTTAACTTTCTGTTCCACCTTAAATGTTGCTGCGGTTACATTCTGGTGTCTATACAAGCTGCAGCATTTATGGTGGAATGGAACACTGAATTAAGAAGCTGGTGAATATGAAGCAGCTTCAGCCTGGTTTATAGGTGGATGTCAACCATGAACCACTGACAGTTGGGTTCCTTGGGAAGGGAATAACAAAATACCTATAGGTTGAAGGACAGAATGAAGCACTACAGGCAGCAAATGCAGAGTGCAAAAGAAAAAAAAAGTCAACAACAGCTGGTTTAACAAGCTCATCTAACAAGTTTTAGTGAGTTACAGATCAGTTTAAACCCTGCTGATTTTTTTTTTCAGAGGAGAATTCCCTCTAGACTGGGATTTGTGCCACTGCTGGTAGACCCGCATGACCGTACGTTTCCATACACCTGCAGATACAGCTACTTCCTTTACACTATGGTTTTGGCACAGTTTATTTTGTGGTGTTCTTCAGACTGAAGGTTTTCCTCAGGTAACTGAACATTTGTGGCACGTGGTTAAGAAAATGAACTGCACTCACATAGGACTCTGAGGTTCTGAGCAGTAGAGTTGAGATGATCATATCCTTTCACAGCACAGCTATAACTGCCTGCATCCTCACTGCTGACTGGCTGCAGGTGGAGCTGGTTGTTCTTGATGGTCTTTGTGGTTAAAGGACGTCCATTTTTGTACCACATGAATGTTGGATCAGTCAGACTGCAGGTGGTGTTACATGTCAGAACTGCTGTTCCTCCCTCTGTGATTACTCTAGGAGCTTCCACCTGGAGATCTATGAGATTTAGAGAAACATCATATCAGAAAAGGCAAACTGCAGAAAGTCAGCTTAGTCAAGCTTAGTTTGGCAAAATCTTCCTTCCTCTCACTGTACACTGAGGAATACAGAGTTTCTGAAGAAAATGTGTAGAATATGAAAATAAACCAGCATAACTCACCTGTAACTCTGAGCTGAACTCCAGGTTTATTCAGCCATCTTTCATAATGCTCATTTGTTTTGATTCTGAAGCAGTACTGATGTTCATCCTTCTTCATTACATCACTCAGTCTGAGGGAGAAGTGTTTCTGTTCATCAGTTAAAGACACTCTGCCTGAGTAACCTGGGTCTTTACTCAGATCAGTCTTCTGAACTAGGTCTTTGGTCCAGAAAGTCTGATTCACTGTAAGACCTTCTGGGTAAGTATAAGATCCATTCATAAACACTGTGGATCCTTCTAAAGCACATATCTCCTGTTGGTTGTACATCAAAGTCCACTGTGATCCAAAAGCTCCTGGAACATATGATGCAGGAAAGATCTGATTACAGAGTCTGGAGCCCATAAGACACTCAGAGTTACTGTAGCTTACAGCTCCACCTCTCTCCTCTCTAACTCCAGCAGATACTCTACAACACTGAGCTGATTCTGAGAGAAACCACACAGTGAGAAGAGCTCTGAAAGCCTTGCAGCAGAGCAATCTGGTTATATCCATATTCCACAGTTACATCAGCATTAAGACAAGTAACCAGTTTTGTCTAATGTTGCTCCCATGGACCACAGAGTGTACTGATGACGTAAGAACCCGATTCTATTTAAACTGAGAGTCTGTCCAGGAGATAGGCTGAGGATTGCAGTTGTTTATTTCAAGGCGATCACAGTGGAGTCTCAGCTCTGACCTTAAAACAGTATCAGGACACTCCGTTTTTATAGCCTGTTTGACCCCCTCTAGGGCACAAGACCATACAAAAAAACATGAAAGAAAAACATGTATCTCCAAAATGGCAACTTTACAGGAGAGGCCAAAAACCTGATTGAATTTTAATGTAAGTCAATGGAACCAGACGTTTCTCCAAGCATGTTTTGGATATATCTCGTGATCCATTCATCGTGAAATGTCCAGTCAATGTAAACAGCCAGCCATGTGATCAAATTATGGCAAAAAATAAAAATCGACCAAATTGGAGATACATGGTTTCCATTGGACAGAGACGATATATAATATAGTATATTAAAATGCTAGGAGATTCCAAGGCTATTCAAACCAATGTAACCAGCTCACAACATACAGTACTAGCCCTCCATCTGCATAAAGACTGTCCCAGGGTGCAGCGAAGTGTGGACAGGTGAGTTCAGTGCATGCCTATACTCCAACATGGTAGTTGGTTAGACACACTAGGTAGGGGACGACTGCCACCTGCTGTATTTTGGGTCGGTGTTAGCCTTTGGTACGCCGGTTAGCTGTTTTATTGTTCTCTGTTTTTTGACACATCATTTGGCCGCCTTTGCCTGGATACAGCCCATACCCAATAACCTTGTTATACTACATCATTGTTACATAATCATATATACTACTTATTCTTCTTCTGTAATGTTACACATGGACTTGCAAAGTAAAAAGCTTTGACTTCAACAGATTTGGTTGCTCATATCTATCCTTCTATGCCTTTTCATATGTCCATGTTGCTACTCCCTCTTTACCTCTTGTTCCATGTTAAAGGGGATTGGAACAGTAGTGAAAGGTTGAAGAAAAGCATGTTGTCTGTGGATCTTAAACCACATATTCATTCACATTTTAAGTGCCACAGAAAGCACAAGCAGGTTCAGACCATATTAGCTTTACTGGTATCATATGATAACAGAGTAGATTTTAGGGGGTTGAGAACTTTTTAATAGCTAAAATTTTTGTGTGTCTGATGCACTCTCTGTGCCTTATCACATCCTTACAACACATTCAATATCTATAAAAATATATAATCTCAAATATGTAATCGAATATACACACACACACACACACACACACACACACACATACATACATGCATACATACATACATACATATATATAATATATATATATATATATATATATATATATATATATATATATATATATATATATATATATATATATATATATATACACTGCATCCCAAAAACTTACCTGCACAATATACCACCTTACAGTAAGATGGTTTGACAAACTCATAGACATAGTAATTTCCTGGGCAAGCTTTCACTTTAATAGGATTGGGTTTGAAGTGACAGCAATTGCCACTCCAGGTACCACAGATTTCACGGGTGACCACTCCGTCCTGCACCTGTGGATGAGTGCCATTGATCCAAAGTGGGGCGTGAGTTCCACACATGTAAATATCGACACACGACTCTGGCATCTGGACATCCTGTCCCTGATACTTGAGCCTGTACCAGCCGACCCAAGTAACATCGTCGTCACACTTCTCTTTTGAATAGTTGGAGTGGTTGGTGGCTCTCCAAGGTTCATCCAGCACTGTGTAGTTATTGCACGGGTCAGTCTGGCTGGGAACTGTCATGGAAAGAGTGTTTAAGAGTGTCACAGAAACAACAGAGGTGACCAATATGTTAAGTCAGTGTGATCAGTCATGTTCACTGGTGTAGTACATGTCCCGCAATGAGTTCTCTCTAATCAGGCCTTAACCAATAGATCCCGAGGAATAGCAGGCAAAGGACATTCAACTGGCGACATTTTTGTCTGATCACAATTCATCACTTATTTGCTAAATACAACACATATCAACTGTATATTTGCCACAGGTGTGATTTCAGGTGTTTTACACTCGGCCATGAAGCTAGTTAATGTTCAGGTCAAAGTCCCCTAAATGTAACAAATTCAGGCACCTATATACAGTACATTGCCAAAAGTATTCACTCATCTGCCTTTGCACCCAAATGAACCGAACTGCCATCCTATTCTGTCATCCTATAGGGTTTAATATGACATCGGCCCAACCTATGCAGGAATTCTTCTGGGAAGGCTTTCTACATAGTTTGGGAATGTGTTTATGGGAATTTCTGATCATTCTTCCAGAAGCGCATTGGTGAGGTCGGACACTGATGTTGGACAAGAAGGCCTGGCTCTCAGTCTCCGCTTTAATTCATCCTAAAGGTGTTCTGTCAGTTTGAGCACAGGACTTGACTGTGCAGGCCAGTCAAGTTCTTCTACACACAAACTTGCTCATCCATGTCTTTATGGAGCTTGCTCTGTGCATTAGTGCGCAGTCATGTTCAGGAAGGGGCCATCCCCAAACTGTGCCCACAAGGTAGAGAGCAATAAATGGTCCAAAGTTTCTTGGCCCCTGAAGCATTAAGAGTTCCTGTCACTGGAACTAAGGGGCGGCGCCTAACTCGTAAACAACAACAACAACCCCACATCATAATCCCCCCTCCACTGCTCTAGATTCCAGTGGCTATGTGCTAAGTGGCAAAATGCTAAGCTGATAAGATGGCAAGTTCCTCACTATTTCCAAACCTTTCTAAAAGTTGAAGAAAGTTGAGTGAATTAAAGTGACTTAAGTTTATTATTTTGACCAACATACTTAAAGAGAGCAACTAAAGCGCGGACATTAAGTGCTATCAAAAAAATGTACAACATCAATAAAGGCCATTTCTTTTACAGTAAATTGAGCTTAATCGGTCAAGTTAACACAATAGCGAATTATTAGTAGTAATATTAATTCAATGTAACTACATGGTGTTGTAATTAATGCAATTTGTTTAGATTTGCTAATAGATTTATAATACTTAGATTTATAATATATTGTTGCAATTAATGATATATTAAAATTACCAGTAAATGTTAACTTAACAACAATTCTGTATTGTGAACGACATTCTTTTGGAGAAATGATTGTTTATATTAATTTGTATTACTTATAACTTATCTAATAACTAATATTGAATTAAGCTAATTACTAAAAACTAATAAAGATGTTTAAAAAATTGTGACCTTTATCATATTTTATGTTGGCCACAACTTTACAAAAGCTATAAGCCCCTTGAGATTGAACATTCCTGTGCTTTTATCACTTCCCCATGATAAAATCATAGCAATACACGGCCTCAAGTGGCTTATGGTTTTAATTATGTCACAGTGCTGATGTCATGGTTGTGTCTGATGACTTACCCACAGTCGTGAGCAGAATGATCAGAGGAAGAGCCACTCTGAGTGATGCCATCACATTAATGCCTGTAATTTCAAATGCATGAAGTTAATTTCAGTATTCATATATATGTTTATATATTCATATTCTCGTGGCAAAATGAACACATCAAACAAACAGTTTAGCTCATACTTAACATGACTGAAGTAATCACAAGACACAGGGTTGGGAGTAAAGGGGGAGGACATTCCAACTCAAGCGTTAACCTTGAGTGGTGCCAGCAGTAACTGATGAACAAAGGAAATTACTCAGGTTTTATACACCCTGGGGGCGCAGGTGGGGGTCTTCATCTGATTTGTCTTCATCTGAGTAACTTATGAAGTCAAACTATCTATTGTTTTAGCAATTCTTTTATGCACTATAAAAGGACAACATAAACCTATCTATAACATAACCCTGCCCAGTAAAATAAAGTTCTGTTTCACGGTGGATATCCTGAACATGTCATGATTGTTGCCCCTGTTTTATACATGTTAGTAGGGAATGCAATGTTAAGTATACATGTTTAACACCAATAACAAATTTGTGCACCAAATGAAATGGTTTAAATGTAGAAACGAAAGAAAAACTGTCATACTAAATGTTAAATGGTTCTGTGGTTTAGTTAATAGCAGAAACACAGTCCATGTTTTTTTTTTTTTTGGTTGTTATTCTCATCATTTAGTAGCAATAATGCCAACCAATCAGCACTCAGTAGCAGTAATGCTAACCAATCAGTGTTACATAGCAGTAACGCTAACTAGTCAGCACTCAGTAGCAGCAAAGCTAACCAATCAGCACTCAGCAGCAGTGATGGCAAAAAACAGCCTTCAGTAACTGTAATGCTAACCTCTTAGTACCTAGTAGCAGTAAAGCTAACCGATTAACACTCAGTAGCAGTAATGCTGTCCTGTCAGGATTCAGTAGCAAGTTAGTTGGCAAGCTGACTAGCTCATTGGCTCCCTGACTTGTCTCACTGTTAAAACGTCATTGAACAGCAGTATTGAAATAGTTCATGATGTTTAAAAATTATTTAGATGAAATTCTGTAATATCATACTTAAATGTTGTCCATATGAGTATTCACAATCAGACTCGGAAGCTCATTATTGACCACACTGTTCCTACAGTTCCTAAAAACTGTCCTGAAACAACATCAAAACTATCATCTAAAACTATTTACTGGGACTGCGTACACATTTCTAAAATTCTACGCTCTGATGGTGAATCAGAACTGTTCTAGTATGACGAAATGATCTTACATTATCGGGGCTCATCACTAGCATCCACTGTAGGTCACAAGCTGCCTTGAAGTTTTTTATGTGTGTGCATGTAATGGCATACTCTTGCCACCAGATGGGTACCTTGAGCCTTAGCTTTGGGAATCAGTTCTTAGGAGAAGAAGTGGGCAGGTATGGGTACAAGCTAACATGACTGATGGAACATTTCAAGTCCTTCTATTGCGAAACTAAATTTAAAATGTAAATTGAACAAGCTGATGAAGATGGAGGTGGACATGCACCTGGTCACCTGGATCACTGACTACCTCACTGGGAGACCACAGCATGTCAGGATCAGGGACTGCTCCTCTGATACGGTGATCAGCAGCACAGGAGCACCACAGGGGACTGTTCTCTCTCCAGTCCTGTTCACCCTGTACACATCGGACTTCAAATACAACTCGGAGTTATGCCACATGCAGAAGTTCTCTGATGACACTGCAATCGTGGGGTGTGTGCGTAACGGCCAGGAGAGGGAGTACAGAAGCCTGGTTGAGGACTTTGTGGAGTGGTGCACCACCAACCATCTGAAGCTGAACATCACCAAAACCAAGGAGATGTGTATAGACTTCAGGAGGTCCAGGCCCTCTCAGCAGCCAATCTCCATCAAGGGGGTTGATGTGGAGGTGGTCAGGTCCTACAGATACCTTGGTGTGCACCTGGACGAGAGGCTGGACTGGTCAGTAAACACTGACATAGTCTACAAGAAAGCACAGAGCAGACTGTACTTCCTCAGGAGGCTCGGGTCCTTCAGGATCTGCCAGAAACTCCTCCTGATGTTCTACCAGTCTGTGGTAGCCAGCGTCCTCTTCTATGCTGTGGTGTGTTGGGGAGGCAGTATCAGCAAGAGGGATGCTGGACGACTCGACAGGCTGGTGAGGAAAGCTGGTTCTGTGCTGGGACTAGAGCTGGAGTCCTTAACACCACTGGCAGAGAGGAGAGCCCTCAACAAGCTGCTGAACATCATGGACAATGTTCACAATCCTCTGCACACCACGATCATCAGGCAGAGGAGCTCATTCAGTGGCAGACTGCTGTCCCAGTCCTGCTCCACAGACAGACTCAGGAAGTCTTTTGTCCCTCAGGCCATAAGACTGTTCAACTCCTCCCAGTACAGCAGATGAAAAAGTGTGTGACACTCTTTCCCTCCGGTCACTCCATGGACACAACCCCATCTCTGCACACACTCCCTCCTAAATGCCCTCCTAAATGCCCTACATCTATTTATATTGTATTATTCTACTCCATTCTGTACTGTTTACACTTTTTGCACTGATAATTATTTATATTACTGCGTATTTGCACTGTCTGGATGGCTGAAAACAGCCATCTTCTTAATTTGCTTAGCAAACGGTATACCATTACCTCCATCTATACTTTACACTTTACACAGACACTAAGGACTCTATTTTTATACCTTCATACTTTATATAGTATTGTCTCTATTTGTACAAATCTATCTTGCTTCTGTTGTTACTTCTGTATAGTTTGTATACCTGCTACTGGATGCCTTGAATTTCCCTCTGGGATCAATAAAGTATCTATCTATCTATCTATCATCTATCTATCTATCTATCTCTTCTGCTTTGGAACGGGATGGGCTATGGACAGTAGAATGGAGGGTCTTGGACCACAGTCTCCAGCTTTGTTGGACTTCCCTATGGATATTAAGGGCATTCACTGCTAACCACCATGCCTGGCTTCAGACTGATCCAATGGTGTTGATCTAAGGGTTTACGGATCAGCACCTCAATGAACTTTGACTACTCGCCCGGTGAGATCAGTCCTTTTTGGGGTTTTTTAAACTAATATTAATATAAAAATTTGTTTTGTTTTTTTCTCTTTGCTTCAAACAAAGGCTGAACTGTGTTAAGATCAGGGTTTCTACATATGCTTTAATACTGCATGAGAACTGGATGTATATGGAGTGGTGAATAGTTTTGAGTGTAAATACATGTGATTTGTGGATTCCATCTCTCCAAAAGAAGCTGATGGTTAGGGTGTCCTCAGCTGAGTTGTAGTGTCAAAACCAACTTAACTTTAAACTTCTGCTAAGTTATCAGTTTTTTCCATGTCTAATATTAGAGTTGTGATGTCTTTTCTGAAGAGCATGTTCCAGTAGGTAAGACTTCACACAGTTTCACTTCTTCTCCTTTCACTCTATGAACCAGCACTTTTTATTGGCAGGTTTCTGGGCTGTTCTCAGCACAGTATTGAAGTGTCTGATCCTGATTTTACAGTCTACTGGTGTATCTTGACATACACCAATTACAGCTGTGGTTGGATTTGACATGTACTGTACAAGTTTCTGGATGTAGGCCACATCAATGTTCAGACACTCTTGCCTTAAATAACGATTTGGTGGATGCCTTCCCGGGCACAATTCAGAGGAGAATTTCCCGTAGACTGGGATTCTTGGCAGTGCTCTTACAATCATATGGGTCTACCTGCAAGAGTGATCTACAAGTCCCCATCTACGTTTCAGCCACAGGTGACTAACTTTTTGCTCAGTGAGCTTATATTGCATGTTTTGAAAGCAG
Organism: Prochilodus magdalenae; assembly: GCA_024036415.1. NCBI lineage: Eukaryota > Metazoa > Chordata > Actinopteri > Characiformes > Prochilodontidae > Prochilodus > Prochilodus magdalenae. Next base: position 203,205 of record JAMWET010000711.1, read on the forward strand.
AAACCATGTTTCCTCTTTTTTTTATTATTTCCTCTTTTTATTATTGGATAGCATTGTGCTGATGTTACATTTTAAGTACTGTTTCAGCAGCTGCCTTTAGTTAAAACAGGGTTATACTGACCAAACAAAGATCTATAGAAAGTAATGAGATGGAGAACAGTGAGCTCTTCGTTCATGATTATAAGGCTATTGCCAGCCTGCCTTGTTTTTAATGTGCCTTGAGTCACTGATCCTGCTTTCATATGTATTTCAGGCATGGTAAATATATAGCTAGATTGTGTATAGCTGTATAGCTAGTTTGTGCTTTTATCTAACAGAATTTTGTGGTTGTTTGTTTTGTCCTCCCTCAAGGTTTTAAGGCAAAACGTAATTTATTAATATCTATAGTGATATAAGGGCTGTGTGTATTGGTTAAGTGTAAATAGATGCTTTTTTAAAATCTGAATAGTGACAACACAGTACCACTTTAGAAAACAACTACCTGTATAAAGGGTTAATAGATGGCTAAAAACAGTTTAGTTTACAAGACAGTGACCTGTCGTTTGCCTGTGGGGTGAACCCATATTCATCTAAACTGTTAAAGCTCAGACATTAATATTTACTGATGTTCTCCAACTAGTCAGCGCCATGAACAAACTCACATTCTTTAGATACAGCAGTTTAGTTTATTCTGGTACATTAGGGTGTTATAACAATATGTAAATGCTTTATAAAGTGTTTATGACCTAACAACTAATCATTAAAGAACTAGCTTTAAACTATTTACAAACACTTATTCTAGTCTTATTCTAAATTGGCCAAGAAATTAATCAATCAATCACTCATTAGTTATACTCAGAAGTACATTGAGGGTGACATTCATTTTCCATACAAATCCAAAGCATTTACACCCAAATGAACTGAAAAACAGAAATTAAATGGAATTTAATCTGGTTACATTTAAAATAAAATAGACTAGAAATAAATAATGAAATTAAAAATACTAAAAGACTAAAATCTAATAAAAATGACAGGATTATGTGGTACCTATAACAATAAGTCACTTAAACTGTGCCCTAACATGTGGGGTCATCACACCAATACACTGGAGACACTGAAATACCGGGACTGATGTGCTGAGCCTATGGCCTCAAGCCTGCAACCTCAGTGCCAAATGTCTCGCAAAGGTCTTTCCCCCTTGTAGGTTATTGTGTAATCTGTAAGCATGGTCTCTATAAACCTATTAATGCAGAAGTCATGTTATAAATTTCTATATTTTAAACATTTGGATCACTTACTGCTGAGGTACATTAATGTCGGTCGTTAATGGTTTTTGTACAATGTTGTATGATTGTGGTGTAATTACATTGTAATTACAATGTAATTGTTTATAATAGTATTTGCAACTCACTGAGATATTGTCATAGACATCAAAGCTGGTCGGTTCATCATCAGGAGGTAGGGCTATGAGACCTGCTTTCTGCAGAATGCTGAAACTATGGTACTGCACAAAAGCGACACAGGAACCCAATCTGTTTGGACTAACTACCATAGAAAAACCCAGTAGGGGCAGATCTCCTCACACCATTAATGACTTTGTGCACATAGTAGAAATGAAGTGGATGCTAACTGCCATTTTGGAATATCATACTTAAATTTTGTTTATATGAATATTCAGAATACTGAATCAGACTCATTATAGACCACACGGTTCCGAAAATTCCTGAAGTTCCTAAAAATCTTCCTGACTGAAACATCAAATCTAAAACTATTTACTGGGACTGAGTACACATTTCTTAAACTCTAGGCTCTGATGGTGAATCAAAACTGATTTACTATGAAAAAAAATTCTTACCGTCCATTACCAAAGCTCATCACCAGCATCTACTGTAGAACTAATGAGATCACAAGCTGCACTGAAGTGTGGGTGGCTAACCATAAAACATCTGATGCACACTAAATCACACAGGCTCATTAATACGCTCCTTCCTATCACAGGAAGCACATGGCCAGCTTAGCTGCAGTCTGAAACCATCTTCACTTTATACTTCTGCTATCAATTTTTTCATGACTAATATTAAAGTTGTGATATCTTCTCTGGAGAGCACGTTCCAGTAAATAAGATTTCACCTAGTTTCACTTCTTCTCCGGTCACTCTATGAAGCTGCACATTTTATTGGCAAGTTTGTCCGGGTTGGTCTCAGCAAAGTGTTGAAGTATATGGTCCTGATTTCTGAAAGACTACTATCTTGACAAACACCAATAACAGCTGTGATTGGATTTGGCATGTACTGTACAAGTTTCTGGATGTAGTCCACATCAATATTCAGACACTCTTGCCTTAAATAACCGTGCAGTAGTCAAGATTTGGTGGATGCCTTCTCTTGCACAATTCAATGGAGAATTTCCAATAGACTGGGATTTCTGCCAGTGCTCATACAATCATATGGGTCTACCAGAAAGAGTGAAAGTCCCCGTCTACGTTTCAGCCACAGGTGACTAATTTTTTGTTCAGTGTTCAATGTTTTGAAAACAGAAACCATGTTTCCCCTTTTTTTTTATTTCCTCTTTTTATTATTGGATAGCATTGTGCTGATGATACACATTAAGTACTGTTTCAGCAGCTGCCTTTAGTTAAAACAGTGTTATACTGACCAAACGATGATTAGAAAAAAATGAGATGGAGAACAGTGAGCTCTTCGTTTGTGATTATAAGGCTATTGCCAGCCTGCCATGTTTTTAATGTGCCTTGAGTCATTGATCCTGCTTTCATATGTATTTAAAACATGGTAAATGTGTAGGTAGATTGTGTATAGTTGTATACATAGGTTCTGCTTTTGTCTAAAAGAATTTTGTGGTTGTTCATTTTGTCCAGAGGAAGGCAAAACTTCATTTATTAGTATCTATTGTGCTATAAGAGCTAATAAAGAGGCAATAAATGCTCTTGTTTATCTGTTTAATGACAACATGGTGCCGCTTTAGAACAAGACTACACTTATAAAGGGTTAATAGATGGTTTAAAACAGTTTAGTTTACAACACAGTGTGGGGTGAACTCATGTTCATCTAAACCGTTAACCGTTGATGTTCTCCAGCCAATTTAGTCAGCTTCATAATGTACTCACATTTATCAGATACAGCAGTTTACGTTTGTTTGGTACATTAGGGTGTTATAACAATATATAAATGCTTTATTAAGTGTTTATGACCTAGACACTAATCATTTAAAGGACTAGCTTTGTACTATTCACAGACACTTTATAGGTTTAGTCTTATTCTAAAGCTGCCAGTCAAGCAACCTTTATTTTACTCGGAAGTGACATTCATTTTCAAGACAGCTGAGCATTTACATCTAAATGAACTGAAAAAAAAAATAAAAATGGTATTTAATTTGGGTAAGTCAAAATGAATTAGACTGTTTAAACAATTCAGCAATAAAACTGATGGAAAAAAAAACAAAAAATAATGGAAAAAAATGAAGATAAATTAATTAAGAATGGATAAAAAAACAAATAAACCAAAGCAATAAACCAATAACTAAAATTAACACCTCAGTCCATATACAGATACAGAAGGCAAGCCAAGGCAACGCACAATAAAGGCACTGAAGCCACAGTGGTAACAAAATATTTATGTTCTTGTAATGCTCCTGGGCATAATTACAGTTTCTAAGCCATGAAGCACCAACAGGGTGAACTAATTTACTACCGCACCACCTTGAGGTAAACCAGTGTTGTAGATCTAGTTAGGTAAGAATAACAGGAACAGAATTTGCTAATTAGTGGGTGAAACAGCTAAACGGTCACATGACACTCGTAATATTATGTAGATAATTTGCTGCTCTAGAGATGATGCTATAGCAGGACCTGATAAAATACCTACAGCCTACAGCAGGCTTGTACCCAGGCTTATTAACACCCTACCTCATTTAAGGGGTGCACTCAACTTTCTCACCCCTCTATTGGAGCGCTGTTGTACTGAGATCTGGTGCCCACTCTCTCTCAAATAGGGAGAGACAACCTTGCAAGTCTGTTACCAGTAGGTGAATCGACATGAGGGGAGGAAGGAAGGAAGCAGCTCCTGGTTGTGTTGGGCCTGGGTGCACAAAGAGTTGCTTCTACACAGGATGTGTGCCTACTACATTTTTGATTTCTTTACAGCAGCCGGGGCCGTACTCAACCCCATGACGGACGGACCGGGCTTGGAGACAGAACGTGGAAGCGGTTGTGGCGGCTAACAGAGGCTGAGACCTCATGGAAACTACAACTGTGTACATTTACTAATAAATAAAATGAATCTTTGAAGATGAATAGCTGGTTAGTCATATGCAGACTCTCAGAAAAAAAGAAACTGGAGGTCTTTATTGTGGATGATAGTAAAAATAAAATAGTAATAATAAAATTATTTAAAAAATAATATAAAAAGAGGAAAGAGAAGAAGAAAAATGCATATAATGTATATTTAATACAACTCAGGTGATATATATAAGTAACATGAAACACACAGTGATATTTATTTGTGTATGGCGGTTGCAAGAGGTCTTCATACCATGACCTTTTAGTAAGGGATCTTGCTGAGCAAATGATGTGATGTAAATTCAGAGAACTTTCCACTGGAACTCCAGGAAGGAATTTTGGAAGTGATAAGCATGTACATCCATTACAGTTCAGAGACCATGCAGCGACTGATCATGCTGATAAATTCATGGGGAATAACATACATGAGGCCCATTTCCCAAAAATATTTTCTAGCCCAGAGAAGATGCTTCAACTTTTCAGTTTTAAAGAGCTTCAAATCTCCAGGAGTGCCCAGTATGCAAGATGGCACATGGTATGTTGAGCTCCCGTGGTGAACTCAGGAAAACATAGGTGGGTAACCTACTCATCTCTCAGATTTTGAGTACCTGACATGTTACTGTATCTCTAATATGTAATAAACACTTAAAATATCGCTTACAAAAATATATGAAATCACCCAGTTCAATACACAGCTTAGATAGAACATGTATTTTTATGTTTACGTTGTTCTACTGCCACACAATCATCATTTCAACCACAAAATATAAGATTAACATGATCAAAAAACCTTTCTATAACTTTTTCTTTTCAATAACAGATTAGTAATAAAATATGAATAATGAGAATAATGAGATTACAACATTACAACAATAAATTCAGTATATACATAAAATAATTTGACCAGCAGGTGGCGTAAGAGCACTTTAAAGCAACAACAACTTTTTAAAACAGATTTTAAAACTTTAGAAAGGTTTCCTCTATCCATCACTACTCTAAATTGGGAACTCACCCAAGGAACAAGTCACCTCGTGCTTTGTAAACCAGAGGTTCCAGGAGTAAACTCAAGAACAGAGCAAGACAGGAGTGATATGTTGAAACAAGGCATGTGACTCAGAGTAAGCGTTCAGTAAGATCAGAGAAAACTCAGGAGCAACCCATGATTGCCTGTTAAGAGAGGAGACACATGGATAGCCAGCCAACTCAATACTGAACACTGAGCAGACCAAGAGCTCCCCTTACATACACTGGTCACAGGTGAAACCTGATTGGTAGAAGTTTGGTTAATGTAATGCCTTAGTACCACTGTACCACAAACCAGTTATATATATACAGTATATATAACCACATCCACAATATGCGTTGAGACAGCCACTTTGCCAATATGGGTGGAGACAACTACTTCCACAATACAGGTGGAGACACCACTTATGCAGAATGAGAGAGAACAAGCACTTTGCCAAAATGGGTAAAGACACCACTTCCACTGTATGGGTGGAGACAACCACTTCTACAATATGGGTGGAAATACCATTTTCTAGACTATGAGTAGGGGCAAGTAATTTGACAATATGTGTAAAGGCACCATATGGGTGGAGACAACTTCTTCCCCAAAGCAGATAGAGAAAAATTCTTCTACACTATGGGTGAAGACAACCTTTTCCACAGTATGAGTAGGGGCAAGCAAACTGACAATATGGGTAAAGACACCACTTCCATATATATAAATATATATATATATATATTTTGTTTTGTTTTGTTTTGTTTTTTTGAATGGTGATGGTGGCCTCGTTACTGGTTCTTCCAAGTCTGCAAGATGAAACAAAATATAGTGTTTTAGAGTACAGTACACACACACAAGATACACAATCATTAAACATCACACAGTCCGTATAAATCACAATAATACACATAAGGCCACTCTACACAGTGAAGTATTGACTTCAGTTTGCTGAGATACTCTGCCTCCGGCTTCAGCTCTATGGCTGTATTTAACTAGTGCCAGTATCTCAAAGTACAACATCCCACATAGTTCGCCAAATAGTCTACTGTATAGTACAAAGTAGTTCTTAAGGAACTAAGATCTGTGTCATTACTTGCTTTCAGGTTCCTTCATTCTACAAACCTACTTATATTAAAGTGTAATAAGACGTTAGTATCTGGAACTCACTGCTATATTCTGGTAATCATCATCACTGAACGAGTCGTCATCAGGGAGGTCTGCGCTCTTCAGAACAGAGAAATGAGAAAATGTCAGAAAATAGGTAATTTCGTTCTAAGTAATCTTACCACCTTTTTAATCACAATATAGAAATACTGGCCGGAACTGATAATTAGAAACTAATCCATGAAGTGGAGAATAGTTTTATCCAGTGGTACCATCAACTGTAAATACCTGCTGTACATTTCTGATATTGCTATATAATAGCCTTACTGGATAAAAAAATAGTCACCTGTGACTGAAACATATCTTATATTTTGTTATACCTCCACAAGTGCCGATAACAGCTGTGATTGGAGTTGGCTTATAATGGACAAGTTTCTGGATGTAGGCCACATCAGTGTTTAGACACTCTTGCATCAAAAATGTGCAGTTGTTCTAGATTTAGTGGATGCCTTCCCTTCCCTGAAGTTACTGCCACCATAAACACGCAAAGTGACCAGTTTTTGTCCAGGAAATTACACAACATGTACGGTACATTCCGTCTAGTATTCAACATTTATCTATATGGTTCCAATCTAGGCAATCCACAATCCAAGTTGTAGCACTTTGTTTAATGGCCTCTACATCCAGCACCATTAGAAATGAAGACTAGATAAATCATTATGTAGAGTACTGAGATCTGTTCCGTTACTTGTTTCTATTTCTCTAACATGTAGCTGTATTGAGTCTTTAATGAAGTAAGTCTTTAACGTTTGATACTCACTTGTATATCCTCATAATCATCAACACTGGTTGTGTCATTATCTGGAGGTGGAGCGCTAAGACTCCCTTTCTGAAGAACAGAGAGTTAGAGAACAGGTCAGACATCTCACTTCTTAGATAAGGACAACACTGCACTTTGCCAATATGTGTGGAGACACCACTGACACTTCCACAATAAGGATGGAGGCAACCACTTCCACAATACGGGTGGAGACAACCACTTTGCCAATTTGGATAGAGACAATAACTTCCAAAGTATGGGTGAAGACAACCACTTCCACAATAGGAATGAAGAGAACCACATCCACTATATGCTTGGAGACAGCCACTTTGCCAATATGGGTGGAGACAACTACTTCCACAATGCGGGTGGAGACACCACTTACGCAGTATGAGAGAGAACAAGCACTTTGCCAAAATGGGTAAAGACACCACTTCCACTGTATGGGTGGGGACAACCACTTTCCTGATATGGGTGGAGACAACCACTGGTGCACTATGGATGGAGACAACCACTTCTACAATATGGGTGTAAATACCATTTTCTACAATATGAGTAGGGGCAAGCAATTTGACAGTATGGGTAAAGGCACCACTTCCCCCGTATGGGTGGAGACAACTACTTCCACGATACTGGGGGAGAAAGCCACTTCACCAATACATACAAAGACGACCTCTTCCAAAATATGGATAGAGACTGTGCTGTTCTGTAGAGAATCCATATTGTCCTAAAGAGTGATCATACTACTGTACAGAACTCCATATTTCTGAAAGGTAGATGGACTGTAGTGTTAAGGTGTTATTGGTTGGGGCTCACAAGTACATTCATGTAGATATTGGCACTGCAGGAGTCATCACCAGGAGGCGGGGCTCCAACCCCTGCTTTCTGCAGGACAGAGAGACAGAGAATAGGGCAGAAAATCAGCCTGGAGAAAGGCAACTGGAGGGTTAAAAAACCCACCACTGTCTGATATCTAGAACACTGTAAGAGCTCACCGCAGAGCCTGGTTCATTGGTATTTGTGGTTTGGCTCTTCCTCCTGCTCACAAAAAATAATCATTATGTGTTGGAATTAATACGGAGCCTCTGAAAGGATGTGGTATATATGGTTTAGGTAACATATCTGGTGCGGATCAGATACTATCAGGTACCTACAGAAACATAAACACCATATTTCTCCAGGGACTGTTAAATAGTGAAGTTTACTGGGTGCAGTAATATGTATAGTTTATAATAATGGCCATAATTTCATATTAGCAACTGTACTAAAGTTAGTTCTGTCTGTACAGTGATTCTCACCTCCTCCAGAAAAATACAGTGAGGAAACCCACAACCACACAAAGTCCCACTCCAGCAGATACATACAGAATCACAGAGTAGCCCGCTGAAAACAACAAACACATACATACATAACCAGATAGAGCATAAAGCATCATGGGTCATAAAGAAACATAGTTTATTATAAATGATGAATGAGTGACATAAATATATAATTACCCTTTACAACGACCGGGACTGGATCTGATCTCTGATCTCCATGTTCATTCCAAGCCTTGCAGTAGTAGGATCCACTCTGTACAGGACTGTAACTGTCTCCAGATCCTACAGGTAAGGTTACACCTTCCTTATACCAGATGTACATCTTCACAGGTGGGTTTGCATCACTGCTGCAGGTCAGAGTCTCCGAACCGCTTTCCACTGTTTCATCAGAAGGACTGATGGACACTGAGACGTTCTTTGGAGGATCTGAAAAAAGGAGATATTTAAAATGACATTGACTTCATGTTACCTAAATATAGTTTATCCTGTTTGCTGCTAATAATCCTGTTACATATATCTGTTTACAGCATAAGGCAGAGTTGGGAAACTGAATTGGCTTTGTATTCACAAGCTATTAACAAAACATTGGATTAAGAATCTGGTGAATAGGAAGCAACGTTAGCCCTATTTAAAGGTGAACATCAACCACGAACCACGGACAATACATGGCTACTTCTGATAATGAATCTGTGATTCTCCACTGAAGACTCAAGACTAAAATTTTGGACTTGCAGGAAGCAACTTGTCATATACGTCTCTGAACATCTGTGGAATGTGGGTGAAGAATCTAAAACTACACTCACATCTGACTCTGAGGGTCCTCCTGATCAGTTAGAGCGGAGTTGTTGATATCCTCCTACAGCACAGCTATAACTGCCTGCATCCTCACTGCTGACTGGGTATCTAACACTTGGCTTGCAGGTGGAGCTGGTTGTTCTTGTTGGTCTTTGTGGTTAAAGGGACGTCCATTTTTGTACCAGATGAATGTTGGATCAGTCAGGACTGCAGTGTGTGGTGTTACATGTCAGAAACTGCTGTTTCTCCCTGTGTATCGAAGTATAGTTTGTTTCTGGAAAGCAATCGAAAAACAAAGAAAGCATTGACTATAAAATTATCAGGGACTGGGAACAGTGAAAATAAACTTTGTATGTAGTTGAAAATCACTTTAGTACTGTTCACTAATGTGTTGTTGTGTTGATGTAACCACCTGTAACTCTGAGCTGAACTCCAGATTTACCCATCCATCTTTGTTTTTCTACATTTGTTATGATTCTGACAGCCCGTTTACCGATGTTCATCATTCTTGTTTACATCACTCAGTCTGAGGGAGTAGTGTTTTCTGTTCATCGGTGAAATAATTTCACTTTTCTGCCTGAGAAATCCGTATTTTTTACTCAGATCAGGCTTCTCATCTGGATCTACATGGACAGGGAAAGTCATCTGTCCACTGTAAGATTTTGCATGGGAGTGTAGGTTGCATTCATAAACACTGTGGATCCTTCTAAAGCACATATCTCCTGTTGGTTGTACGTCACACTCCACTCTGTTCCAGAAGCTCCTGAAACACATGATGCAGAAAAGATCTGATTCCAGAGTCTGGAGCCCATAAGACACTCAGAGTTACTGTAGCTTACAGCTCCACCTCTCTCCTCTCTAACTCCAGCAGATACTCTACAACACTGAGCTGATTCTAAAAGAAACCATAAAGTGAACAGAGTTGTAAAAGCAGCAGGTCGAGGGGAGAAGGTTGAAAACCAACATTATGTAATATTATGTAGTTTTTTGCTTAGATCGAAACCATTCTCAAATAAACAACACTCGCACAAACGTGACCAAATCACAACAGAACTGCACCACAAATGCACCGCATATGCTTAATCACTAAAGCTATTGGAAGGAACCCAGCGGAAGAGAATCTGAATTTAGTCAGATGATCCGAGAGATACGAAGGAGCAAGTTTGTAGAAGGCTTT
>JAMWET010000712.1:0-5000 GCA_024036415.1 Prochilodus magdalenae
GCAAATGCTGTTAGAGTAAGGGGCTGCCATTTACTGAATGGTTAGCAGACACTTACGCCATTAAGTCCTCCCACCTCTTGTTTCTGTGGCCCTGAGTGCAGTTAGATAACCATGGAACTTTACTAAATTGCGTTCCATGTCAAAATACCACTGGAGAGGTTTTTCTTTACATGGGCAGAACTGCATGGGGGAGAGAGAGAAAAAAAAAAAGACCCAATGGATTGCCCAATGGATGCCTCCCATTCCCATCAGGTCACCCAGTGAGCGTTCTAATGGATTTGTGAGTCAGCAAATGACGTTATATGTGTTCTAATGAAGCAGGGTTACTACGTCCCAAATATCAGACCACCACTGAAGCCTACATCCATCATTTCATAGTAGTTATAATCATAGTCGTTATCCATTTCACCAGCTCCATTTACCATATAGGAGCACTCTGTAGTTCAAACCATTACTGCCTGTAGTCCATTTGATTCCTATAAGCCATTCTAATGAATCAGTGAATCAGTAAGTGTTCTAATGGAATCAGTTAGGTGATTCTGGAGTGCTCTAATGAATCAGTGACCAATAAGTGATCCTACAGGTGTATTAATGAAGCTTGTGATTCTCTTGAGTGTTTATGAATCATCTAATCAGTAAGTGATTCTATGAATGTTCTTAGGGGGGTTCTAATGAATCAGTGAATCAGTAAGCGATATAATGAATCAGTAGGTGATCTTGGAATGCTCTAATGAGTCAGTGAATAATGAGTGATCCTACATCCTACAAGTGTATTAATGAAGCTTGTGATTCTCTTGAGTGTTTATGAATCATCTATCTAAGTTCGTGATTGTGATTCTAACGAATGTTCTTAGGGGGGATCCAATGAATCAGTGAATCAGTAAGTGTCTAAATGAATCAGTAGGTGATGGTTCTGGAGTGCTCTAATGAATCAGTGACCAATAAGTGATCCTACAAGTGTATTAATGAAGCTTGTGATTCTCTTGAGTGTTTATGAATCATCTAATCAGTAAGTGATTCTATGAATGTTCTAGTGGGGTTTCAATGAATCAGTGAATCAGTAAGTGTTCTAATGAATCAGTAGGTGATTCTGGAGTGCTCTAATGAAGCAGTGAATAATAAGTGATCCTACATCCTACAAGTGTTGTCATGAAGTATATAATTCTCTTGAGTGTATATGGAATCATGAGAATCAGTCAGTGATTCTATGAATGTTCTTATGAGCGTTCTAATGAATCAGTGAATCGGTAAGTGATCCTGTGAGCATCCTAACAAATTTAACAAAGCCCTGTCTGATATTAAATAAATAAACATGGATGAATTTAAGGGAACTGGTGACCTGGTGAATTCACATGATCACCAATGTTCCCCAGGTCACTGATGGAATAAGCCCAAGCAGTAGTAAGTTCAAAATAACCCAGAAATTGATATATAAGCTGTCAGTCTGGGACTGCAGTAAATAAAGCTGAGGTCAACAGCCTGACCTCTACACCAGAAGTCAGCAGACCCCAAGAAGGACAGGGCTCTGGTGGAGCGCAGTGGGGTCCGAAGCAGTTGCCATTTTAAGGTCTAAACTGGGAGCATGTTTATTGGTTAGGATTTGGAGGCAGGGTTAAGTTGAACTGGCCATGCTGTAGAACTGGACACTGCGGAAAAGAAACAGCGACAGCGTTCCTCATCTAGGGGCGCCACGGAGACCGCATTCTGCTCCTGATTAGAGTGAACGTGACCAGTCAGCTGACTCCAGCAACACAGGGAGGACTCGAAGCTCATGTCTGCTGGAGTTTGGGTAGAGTTCCTGTAGGCATTACCACCGGTGTGAATCAGTTTCACCACACAGTTTATTATGAACCGCTATCCATAGACGTGGGATCATATTTAAAAGTGAAGGCTTAATTAAGATGTACCTGATAATTACAGGCTGTCAGTAAGCATGTCATCTCTGTGAAAAAAAAATTGCTCCAGAGAGCATGTCTGGTTTCAGTCCTATGATCTAAAGGTGGCAAAACTCGTTTTGGGTGAAGCCCTACGGAGGGAAAGTCATGTGATTAACAAAGCAGCTAAATACAGCCAGGAACTAATTAGTGCAAATATTTTCCTTTCGATGGCATGACCAGGGCCCAACAACCTGATGGACTTGTGTCAGTCATGCTACATATTTCACGCCTACCTCGTCACTCTTAACCTTTCCGGGTATTCCACAAAAAAGGTACACTCCTGCGGTAAAACGCTAGCTGCTGAGCAAGGCGGATCTTTGGTGTGGCTTCTTGACTGTGTTATTACATAATTCCATAACAGATCTTTGTCTCACAAAGCAGGTATGAAATTCGATAGAGGCCGTATTATTAACACCACAAACAAAAAACATGGATACGAATGAGGCAACATAAGACATTCATTTGTTGATAATGCCATCCTGTTCACTTCACTGAAAGCAGGCTGGCAGGATGTCCTTGTTTACTACAGCAACCAGAAACTAGTCTCACCAAGCCAGATTTGTATTTGTATAGTGCCTTTTACAAGCTGCTTTACAGACCATCCATGTCCAAGCCACCAACAAGCACGCCAGGGGCGACAGTGGCAAGGACAAACTCTCTCAGAGCAAGAGGAAGAATCCTTGAGAGCAACCTCAAGACTCAAAAGGGGAGCCCATCCTCCTCTGGTCGACAGTGGATAGCAAAACGATTGCAAAAGAAATATAAAAAAAAGGATAAGAGCTCACAATAACATAGAATACTAAAAGTAGAATAACCCATAACTATCAGTGTACTACGAGAGTAACAATGAGAAACAGACCTGAAAGTCAGAATTAAACTCAGACCAGTGAAACCAGCGACTACTGTAATGAAGGCACCACAGTAAAGATCCTGAAAGTCAATAACTGTTCCTAGAAGCCTACAGTGATGATCTATTACTAAGAGTAAGAGAAGCCTACAGTGAACTTGTGGGACAGCAGAAGAAACGTCTGATTGGTTTAGTTTATGTTGCAGGGAAGAAGAAGAAGAAGAAGAAGACAACGACAAAGTAGAAGAAGACAAAGATGAAGAAGACGAAGAAGAAGAAGAAGACAACGACAAAGTAGAAGAAGATGAAGAAGAAGACGAAGAAGAAGAAGAAGAAGACGATGATGACAAAGTAGAAGAAGACGAAGACGAAGAAGATGAAGACGACAAAGTAGAAGAAGACGAAGACGAAGAAGAAGAAGAAGACGACAAAGTAGAAGAAGACGAAGACGAAGACGAAGAAGAACTTCCACATGGCATGGGACAGTGTGAAGCTCCATGGCAGATAAACTGGTCAAAAATGCAGCCAAGCAGTGGGAACCCAGTCAAGGCACCATCAGACTGGACAGGATGGGCAGTCTAGGAGCATCAAGAACACCCAGACCTGTCTATGAGAAATGGTGACATTGGTGTAAGCATAGCTTTATCTGAAAGTAGAATTTACAAACCAATACAACATTTTGTGAAAGTGGATCTCAAAGTACGAGGCGACGGTGTGCTTGTCTCCACTGTCCAATGGACAACAAGCCTGTCGATACCCCTATTATAACCTATACTAGCTTGACTAAGAGTCCCTTCAGAATACTCCAATTAAGTACATAGATATGATTTGCACCTGGGGGGAGAACATGCAACATGGGGTCTAAAATCACCTAGAGCTACTGTCTTCATCGCGACAGTGTGACCTGGGTATGCATGTCTGTCTCCTCTATTATGGACTGTAATGGATATAAAACCAAGAGATGTTGGTGTTCTTACTAGACTTGGTAAACCACATTACAGACAAAGCACAAAGGCTCTTGTTGAATCAGTTTTATGAACTGAAGGCACTGAACATTGCGAAACCAAGCCAAAAGCAGTTTCGTGGCCCATTGACAGTCTTCTGCTAGCAAGCTAGCGTTCTGTCTTATGTACTCCATAGGCTGAAAGAGCTTCCATTAAAAGGAGTGTAACATGTTGTCCCCCGAACTCCGATTAAGCGACCTGCAAATAAGCATTTGATTCAGAAAGTCTACACTTAACTACTTTGGTAATAGAAGTTATTCTTTGAGAAGTGAGTATATTATATCATACACACTTGTATTAAGACTGTATTAGAGGTTTGTTGTAGGCTACACCTCGCCTCCAGCTGGAATCCCTCGCTCAGCCCTCCATTATAAACTCACACGACCTTATAGACCATTCTCTTCTGGTTCCACAAGGTCAGCGGGTTCACCCCGTCATCAATCGTGTCCTCAGGGGCATTCACACTGACGCACTACTCTCTCGCCAAGCATTCCGTCTCTCTTTCTCTGCAGTTCCTTCTTCCACATTGTCTCCTTGGCTTCAGTGTAGGAGCGCAAGAGGAACTCCGACTGAAGATATCCTATCATTTTTGGACGTTAAAGGACAGTGCTCACAGTGATGAGCTCAGGAATTCTGATAAGACTGTAAGGAGGATGCTCCTCTCTGTAAACTGTGAATAGACCAACAGCAGAAACAGAAACAGAGACGGATCCAAGACCAAAACTGATCCAACACTACAATCCTGACGTGCGTGTGCCATCTCGCTCGCCGATACTGCCAGGAAGTTGTTTTTCACTTCCTGGGCAGGAGACGTTGCCATGGGGCCTGCCCTCAGAGGGCTCATCGGGAATCCGTTGCCAGGCAACCAGTCAATATTTGACTTGCGGGACAGGCCGGCGGCACGCCCCTCTCCGCCCCTCCCCCAACTCGGCGAGACGCAGGAATTCAATAGCGGGTCAATAGAACTCCATCACCACCACCAACACTAAAACCATTCCAACCGTGTCCGGCTCCTATAACAGCCCCTATGCGATTCTGAAGCTCCTCCTGCATGGGTTCAATCAAGATGACACACACAAGCCATCCACAGGCCAGATACCATGTGCTATTCCCTGTATATAGTGCACAGCTTCCACTACTGGAGACCATCCAGCATGCTGTCACAATTCCACAGCAATTCATAGAAATTCCCCCAATATAAGGAACAGTGAT
>JAMWET010000712.1:7500-45000 GCA_024036415.1 Prochilodus magdalenae
GATGTTAATGATTGGCATGTTAATGATTTGTGAGTGTATCTGGGCGTGGCCAAACACCATAGTGTGAAGGAAGTAGCTGAATCTGCAGGTGTACGGAAGCACACGGTCATATGGGTCTACCAGCAGTGGCAAAAACTGGTGGCAGCCCTGAGTGCTAGACAGCACTGTTGTGATCTAGGTTCAGCCATAAGGATGAATTAGCAAACTAGTGTAGTACACAGAGTGGACCACCGTAAAGGTCTTCTGACTGGACTTTCCAAAATGACCATTGAAGTGCTACAGCTCATTCAGGATTTGACAGGACCAAGAGAACACTGTTCCACAAAGCAGGATTTCTCAGTTAGCTAGATAACCTAAACCCAAAAATGGGAACTGGGCTATAGGAACATTTTCTCGTTCCCTAGTGGACAAGCCTAACTGATTATCTGGGCAACTGAGAATCTGTGTTAGAACAGATTTGAAAGCGCTGCTTCTAGTCTGTAAACCACTGAATGGAATAATTTATCTATGTGATCAAAAACATGTGCTAGTATTGAGCACGGGTTGACCTGAATAGATTGGTTTAGCAGTGACGGTAATTCACTGCTTAACGTTGCAGAACTTCTAATCATTCGTTTGACTGTGCATGCGATCTTCGCACGAGCTAACCACACAGGTTTGAAGACGTGAGCGACCTCACACTTGTTTTTCTCATTCCACCGCTGTAGTGAAAGCAAATACCACCATCAACCACGCTTAAGCAAACAGCTTCGGGTTTGGAAAACAAGCCTTTACAGTTGCTGCTGAAAGACAGCTCTCGCTTTCACTCTCTCGCTCCCTCTCTCTTTATATTCTCCCTATCTGCCTGCTAGCATCCCAGACGAAACAAGATCACTTCTTTACTGCATCAGTCCTGCCTCTCCAGTTGTCTTCTAAAACCACAGGCTCCGTCTCTTCCTACACAAATTAAGTTTTTATGGACCCAAAGTTGGTAAAGTTCAACATCAGTAGGGGTCTACTTAGCGCAGAGCTAGCCAAGCTTTGCTGAGATCACTTTAAAGGTTCCACATCACTTTCAGCCAGTCAGCCTGGTAAACCCAAAACCAGGTCAGCTCTCTGGTCAGAGTCTCCAGGGACTTACTTATTGTTCTGACATCACCAGACAGATAACCCAAGACATAAACTAAACTAATGGCCTCATACAGAACAGAGAACAGTATGACTTACTGCTGGACTTTATCACAGCTAGTGTACATAATAAAATCTGGCCAATCAAGATGCAACCTGTTACTTCCATGACTCTCGTGGTTTTTGATGTTGAATATGTCAAATCACAACCAAAATTCAGGAATTATTTTTTTTCAGCTTTGGTCCAAACCATGAGAATCCAAACCCTTACCCTACATTCACACTAGCAAGTCCGTCACATGGCCCCAGGTTTGTGTCTTGTGGGTGTGCTTGAGGCTGCTAGCCTTGCACGTGGGCGTGTAGGGGGTCCAGGAAAGCTAGATCATTTTAAAGCACATTTGTATGGAAACCTAACTGCCTGCGTTTATGGCTAGCTTTATTAACTGATTAGCATGCTGGCTAGCCTAGCTATCTATCGAGTGACCTGAGGCTCACCTGAGGCAAGAAACAATATCCGCTTCTTCTCACACATTTCATTTTTCTTGAAATGTATTTGTTTAAGGATGCGTCATATAAAAGAGGGAACAAGGTTATGAGCTTGTCCTCCATGTCTACCACCACACTGCTGAGAACTGGAACGAAACGCTGGGGACATTGGCCCTCATGTCTACAACTAGTCTGATGAAAAGAGCCAATCATTTAAAACGTAGCTCCTCAGCCGGATTTGTTGATAGATGCCTTGTTGCCGTGTCGCTTGCCCCTATATCATGGCTACAAATCGCATACTCCCATATGAAATGACTGGTCCTTTGCTGGAAGCAGCATTACACTGAAAAGTCATCAGGGGTTTAGCATGAGGTTGAATATCGTTCTAGCGATAGTAGTGTAACCTACATGGACTACACAGGATGGTTTCATTTCTGCTACATCCCTTCAACGGCTCTGGCATAGTTCAAATGAAGTGGAGCCGAGTCCAAACCCAAACTCGCTACACATCCTCAGGTGTACAATTCAAACGCGTTTGTCATTTGACAGTCCTACTAGGACTTCTGTGAAGGTACGTGAAATGGAACAAACCTAGAGGTATCGTATGCTTCAGTGATCTGCCCGTCACGGCTCGAAACACCCTAGCTTACCCTGCCTGCTTTATCAGATGGCAAATTTGTGATGCACAAAAAAATAAAAACCCTGCTGAAACCTGAAGCCTCCTGATTCTCCGAAAGAGCTTTTCTCATGTGGATTAGAGCCCGGTGTCAGAGTGACGCAATAATCCTGTAGAAAGCTGAACCACGTCCGAAAAAAAACTCAAAACGGAGGATAAGACTGAACACGGTTAAAAGAAGCGATGCTTTAAAAACTGAGGAGACCTGGATACCCAGCAGAACAGTGGCCAAGCAGTCAAACAACCACAACCTCAATCGACACCATCGAGTGGCCGAGCGTTCCGCAACACGGCATGCTGGATGGGAAAGCTAAAGCACACTCTTTGTTTCTCCTCCTCTCTGTAGGAATTTTGGGGCTGTACACGAGATTTTGGGGCCGTCACGTCCCTTTCAGTGCTAATGCTATTCTTCTGGCTGTTTGAAAGGGCACCCCCGTCTCCATTTCTCTCCCTCTCCTCCTCCCTCAAGAGCGTGCAATTGCTAGCTCTGTATAATTTGATCAATCCCGGCGACATGGGCCTGCTTTGACGGAATGAGATTAGAATGGCAGTCCCCCCCCCCAACCCCCCTCTTTTCTTCCCCGCCCCCCACTTTCCCAGCAGCAGAGTGGACGGTGCAGCTGCATAAGAATGAGCGGAGTAAAATGGTGCTGTGCCAAAAAGGAGGACAAGCCAGCGCAGCTTAGCTTACATGCCAGACACACACACTCACACACACAGAGACAGAGAGACAGAGAGACAGAGACAGAGACAGAGAGAGAGAGAGAGAGAGAGAGAGAGACATATTACAGGACCACCACAGAATAGGTGTTATGTGGGTGGAGGTTCATTCTAAGCACTGCAGTGACATATATGCAGTGGTGGTGTGTAAATGTGATTCTGATGTAAGTGGATCAGACACAGCAAAGCTGCTGGACACCTCAGTGTCCCTGCTGGACTGAGAACTGTCCACCAACCCAAACTGTCCTGTGGGCAGCGTCCTGTGGGCAGCGGTACCAGAGGATGGCCAACACTGCACTGTGCAGCAGCATATGAGCTATCATCTCTGACTGTACACTCTGACTGTCTAATAGAGTGGACAGTGAGTGGATTGTGTTTAACCACAGTGAGTGGATCAGCAGCGCTGCTACACAACACACACTAACACACCACCACCACGGTGTCACTGCAGTGCTGAGAATGATCCACTCCCCCGTAATACCTACATAATTCCTCTGTGGTGGTCCTGACCATTGAAGAACAGATTATTCCCCTCAACACACCTCAACTGTGTGCAAACACAGAGGCAAACCATGTGCACGGCAAGGCAGGAACCAGCTACTAGTCCAGGGAAAAAGAGGATGGGGCTAAAGCCCGCATGAGCTGCAGTCAGATTAGTTCAGTAGAGCTTTGATCACTGCTGCCGTGGGAGGGTCCTCCTTGTTAATCATGCTGCTCACAGTAACAGTGCTGATCTGGGAGCAGCCTTCTGACTTTCATAGCTGTGTGAAGACTGTCACATGACTTCGCAGCTAGATCAGCATTCCTACTGTTTACCGACAAGCTCCTTACGTGGCAGGGATGCGACCGTGTAAATGATGAAGCGGCATGAGACCAACAGTCTCTCTGGTGCTGTAATTTATTTAAACCGGATTTCTTTGGGGTTAGTAATACAAGACATGAAACCAAACCTATTTTAAACACCAGCGATGAAATGATTAGTGTTTACCTAATACAATATAATACCTCCACGCAACAGCTGTGACTGGATTTGGCATAGACTGGACAAGTTTCTGGATGTAGGCCACATCAGTGCTTAGACACTTTCGCATTACAATTGGCCAGTCGGGCCAGATTCGGTTGGATGCCCTCCCTGGCACGGTTACGAGGAGAATTCCCTGTAGACTGGGATTTTAGCCACTGCTGGTAGACCTGTACGACCGTACGCTTCCATACAGTAGATACAGAAACTTCCTTCACACCATGGTCTTTGGCATGCTGACATCCAGTCAGTCCTTTTAGCCAATCAGTAACATCATCATTCTCAATCTATGAATCCCGTCACTCAACCCAAACATATATTTATTGCCCCATCATCCTCAGGCAGCGCCATCTGCAGGAGCCAGAAGTTACTATCATCTTAAACACACATGGCGTCTCTTTTTGTTTTGTAGTTGTAAAATAATCACATAGCTGCGCAATGCCCATAGAGAAACACTGGCAGTAGAATTGGTTGTACTGAGGAGCTCAGGCCACCTTTGCCACAAGTCGGTATCTGGAGTTGCTGTTTTAATAGGTCAGCCCTAGTCAACTGTAAGTGCTACTACTGTGGAATGGAAGTGTCTATGAGCAACAACAGATTGGCTACCAAGCCCCAGACCATGCCAACTCAAAGAGACAGGACAACCGTCCTCTGTGGCATCACTCACAACAAGTTCCAAACTGCCTCAAAACTTGTGTGCAGCTGACAAGCCTAAGATCTGTATGCACAATGCCAAGTGTCAGCTGGAGTGGTGTAAAGCATGCCACCCCTGTGATTATGTAATGATAGTGACAAGCCTACCAGTGAGGCCAGGCTTGTGGTTGGCTGTGGCAAGTCTGGTGATAAAACCCCACCATCTTCTGGCTAGCAAAAAAACCTATCCCTAATGCACACTGGCCTTGGTCTCCGTGTGGAACGGTAGAGGAGCTGTAGTTGGGAGCAGGGCTGGGTGGCCCTTAGGGACATAGTCTGTCAAACAGGGACAGACTGTGTTCAAGAGCATCAGCTGTGCTTTCTGACCACACACACACACACACACACACACACACACACACACACACACACACACACACACACACACACACACACACACACACACACACACACACACACACACACACACACACACACACACACACACACACACACACACGACTGCATTTTTTAAACACACCCACACACAGGGTGCAGACCCAGCACATACACACACATAAGCCGCCGTCGCATAGACTTACCGAAGCATTCATGTGCTCACACACACAAAGCCTCTTTGTATTTTGCATTTCTGTGGCCTGAACAACTGCACTGCAATCTTCAGCTACATCAGAGTGGCATTCAGCAGTATTAGCTTCTCGTGACCCATAAGCATATCCAACACGCATACGTGCACGCAAAGCCAGCGCATGTGATGGTATGCGGTCACATTCTATGGTATTACACAAAGTGTAGTGGACTGAACACTAGGGGAATTAAAACCACCTCCACAGGTTTCACCAAAGTAAATATGGGTGAAATAGTGGTGCATTTTGGGCCAAAATCTTAGCAAAAATTTGTAAAAACAAATAATATAATACAATAAAAAATTCATAACTTTTAGAGGCATTAAAAAAGGAATTCCAGCAAAATTCCTGCATGACTAAGTGAGTGGTTTGGTGTGACACGCTCCGTTTTAAAGCAACTTGCCGAGTCAAAACTGTTCACAGAGGTGATGGTGGTACCAGACGTCCATCTCTGAAGGCTCCCTCCTACAAAGATAAACCGTTATGAAGGAACTGGCTGATGAATTGTTTTCTGATAGTATATAATGTATATTAAATATATACATATTTAAAATGTATTTATATTGGAGGGAAACATGACGGCTTTTTGATTTTTTTGCTCATGGACTGAAGTTTTTTGGGAAGTTTCTTATTGTAGGCTCATTGTTCAGCTACTCCTGCATCAAGCAATTCACAGTTGGGGCAGATTAGGTGGATACCCTCCCTGGTACAATTCCAAGGGAAATTTCCTGTAGCCACCGCTGGTAGACCCATAGGACCGTACGCTTCCATACACGTGCAGATTCAGCTACTTCCTTCACACCAAACACTGTCACTCCTTTCAGCCAATCATTAAAATCCGCTTTGGACCCGTTTCCCACACATGGCACAAGTATCTCACTGCACATGACTGCGTAAAGCAATACTCCGCAAAGACATCACCATTCCACCATCAGCAACATCCCATA
This sequence comes from Prochilodus magdalenae, assembly GCA_024036415.1. Classification (NCBI taxonomy): domain Eukaryota; kingdom Metazoa; phylum Chordata; class Actinopteri; order Characiformes; family Prochilodontidae; genus Prochilodus; species Prochilodus magdalenae. The sequence goes on from JAMWET010000712.1 coordinate 13,738, forward strand.
CACAAGCTCAGAGCACTGCTCACTTGTGGTTTTGGACAGTAATTAAATAGGCTATTTCTGGGCCGTAGATATGGTGGCCCCATGTCCCATTCACCACCACTGGATCAGTCTGTAGGTTTCTCTACACTGAACCGTTTCATATCAAACCAGTCAAACCACACCTACTTTTAAAAGCACTTGAATGAACCACGAACTCTGGTCACCATCACCACCGACTCTGGCTTGCTAAGTCTCTCCGGAGTGGAGAATCACATCAAACTACAGAGAATTACAAAAGGCAGACCTGAACACAAGGTTCTACAAGGCCTCAACAGAATCAGTTCAAGAACCAGGGTTGCCTGATCCCTCTGCACCTCTAAATTACTGAGCACACAGAAACAACCCAGTTGTCAGTATTTCAGCATACTTCATAAATGAAAACTAAAAACAAAGTTCATGCAAAAACACTGAATTATCACAGAAACCCTGGAGAGCGCTTTCAAAACCTCAGGGAATGAAAATGTTTGTGGACACAGAGGCTAAAGCATTAAGAAATAATGGTAAAACTTCAAATTTTGGCCTTGGACCAGCCCATTATGTGTCTGGAAACCCCGACACTATACAAAGTAGAGTCGACTCGTCAGTCGGCAACCTTCAAAGTCGAACCCTCTAAGTCGACTGGGACCCTTCAAGTCGACTGACAAAAGTGACCTTTTTTTTCTTCCATAAAACAGACTAAAGCTTACAGAAATACACAAGGACTTTAAGAATGTAAACATTTTAATAATTATTAAAGGGGAATAATTAATATATATTTAAGGTCTAGCTGGGCTGTGACGCATGCTTGCTAAAAAATTAAATCCACATGACAACGTGCGCTAGCAGTTCACCGTTGAAGGCAGCTGAAGCTGTGAAGCTGAGAAACACAGGGGGAGCGATGTCTCAGAGAAAGTCTGGAGCAGGTTTTGATGAAGAGAATCTGAACAAATGAAACCGAATTCTGCTCGTCATTTAATCAGACATCCAGCACTGCTCCAAACGAGGGAGCTGACTTTCCATTTCTTTACCATTCTTCTTTTCATCTACAATAATGTAAATATGGACTAATCTGGTTTTATTTAGCAGGTCATTATTCATGAGAGATGAAAGGCGAAGGGTCCTCCTACTGAAGAAGCTGTTAGAAGTGAAATTAAAAAGACTATAAGCTATAAGCGCTAATGTTTAGCATGTATACGAGCTGCTGCCCGACGCTGTATCCTGTAATTAAATCAGGCTCCAGTTCAGATCGATCATCATAAGCCCCGCCTCTCTTAGTTCAGAAATATGTTCGTGTGACTCTGCTGACTTTCTAAATGAGGAGGATCAGATCTGAACCGTATGCAGACTGATTTACTGATTACTAGATAATGTACATGGAGAAAAAAGGTGAACGAATAGTCGAATAATCGGCCAGGACGGGCAAATCTGATTCGACTGACAAAATTCTGAGTCGGGTACAGCCCTAGTACAAAAGTTGTTGTCTGTTACGGTGCACTCGAGAAAACGAGAAGAACAACTTGCCTAGCTAAGCCAGACTGGAGACGTGCAGTCTGATTAACTCGATTATTACGCAATCAAAATACTTCGAGACAGAAAACTGTGCAGTTTCACGGCCTAATCATACAACTACCTGCTGGGTCCAACAGCCTTCCAGCCTTCCTATCTTATTAAATTAATTATACACATTGTAGCCAAAACAGATTCCACCACTTCTACCTGGCTTAGGAACGTAACTTTGGTAACGGTTGCGTTCAGGCGTCCGACTGACATTTACTTAATTCCCCGCTGCAAACTGAACAACAGCCCAGAACTTGGACCCTCCCAAACCCAGTCAGTCTATGCAGCGCAGTTTCTTCAAGTGAACATCAGTCAGCCAACAGAGCGCATGGCTGAGGAAGTGGGGGAAGGGCTGGAGGCATCTTTGGGGAGGGGTTGGGGGGTCAGTAGTAACTACAGCGCCCGAAGGCTTTTGTGCGTTCATGTGCGCCGAATGGTGAACAAACACTCTGAAGTAACGGAGAGCCGTATCAGCTGACAACTACAGTTACAGAAAAAGGGAAGGCTGACACAAACAGGAAAACGAGAAGAAAAACACGGCTCCGAATCTGGTGTCACGGGAGAGAAACGAAAGCTAAGATCATCAATCAATAGGCAGACAGGCACTCAACCACACAAAGCAGCTGATACGAAGCTACGCTGTAAAGAGAGTCACATGTCCCCCGAGAGCGTACACTCATATCTAGCAGTTTTCAGACGATGATTACAGGCAGCTCAACTTGAGTCAATCCTTCACTGGCTGAAAACCTGAGTAAGAAAAGACGTACGGTTCAGCAGCGGCTCATTTTTCACAAAGGAGGAAGAGTCGCAAGGCCTGACCTTCTCAGACCCACACTATACAGTGCATAACCAGGTTAAGTAGACTACATACCGCTGCTCATCCTGTGGAAAAAGCTAGCAGAGCCATAAACACGAGCAGCTCCGTGTGAGCACCTGCAAATGGTCACTGCACTGAAAGGATATATAGAGAAACAGATATACATGTACCTGATGTGAATAAGGCATATTGGATGAGCTATGTGCTTGGTAAACAACAGTGTCATGTATTATTTACCGCCTTTGAACCTTTGAAAGTTGCTGTTACTGAAGGAGTGAGCGACGCCGATGTTCACTGAACTCCGGCAGAGTCTGACACACGTACAAGACTTTACCACAGAAGCTGCAGGGAACTCAAGGGTCCTCAAACACAGGTTTATCTACAGACGGTTCAATTCCCACTGTTTAAGTCAAGTCACATTTATTTATATAGCGCTTTTACAACAGATGTCACAAAGCAGCTTTACAAAGAACCTGGTGTTTGAGCCCCCAATGAGCAAGCTGAGGGCCACAGTGGCAAGGCTCAAAAGGGGAACCCATCCTCCTCAGGTCAACATCAGAAAGGAGCACAAGAAAGAAGCGTATAATGTTGAACTGTTTTACACAATAACAGTTATTTTATGTTTAATTAAGCCAATCTTGTTTCTTATGACTAATTATACAACCGTTAATGCTACATAAAAATGGGGTTTATCTAGTATATATCGTCGCTGTCCAATGAAAAGCAGGTATCTCCAAAATGGCAACTTTACAGGAGAGGCCAAAAACCTAGTGTAGTTTGAATGCAAGTCAATGGAACCAGACTTTTTATCCAGGCAGTTTTGAGCAATTTCTGTTATTCAATTCCTCATAAAAATTTCACACAACATAACTGGCAAGTGCTGCGTTCAAACGATGCATAAAAGTCAAAATCAACAAAAATGGAGATATATGTTTTTCACTGGACAGTGATGGTATATAATCCAACAAGTAAAAACCTTAGTCAAGATTAGTTTTTTCTGCCACTGAACTTTTTACCAAAATATAATACTTTAAAATGTAACTGTATTAGAGCTGGGCAATATGGCGAAAATTGCCATATCATGATCCTTAAAGGCATTTTCATCATGAAGAATATTCATCACAATATTTTGTGCTTTAACTATCATGATACTGAGTTATTATTGCCATTATAATAATAATAATAATAATAATAATAATAATAATAATAATAATAATAATTTTACAAGGACAATGACTTTTATTCAATGTTTTACAAACTGCACTAGCTAACTCTGTAATTAAATATGTAGTCAGTAAGGGTACTGTACTGACTGTATCCATGATATGTCCAGAAAAGTATATCGTGAAATAAATAAATAAATATATAAATATGCACAGGAATATGCACAAATATATATATATATATACGCAGGATTTTGCATGCAAGGCTAAATAATTGCTCAAAGGAAAATGATTTTTCAGATTTACTACTACTATAGTTTCAGTTTTGAAAAGATTAATTGTACTTTTACATTAAATTAAAAACATTCACAGCCGAGGGGTATATGCAGTGGCCAAACAGCAGCCAAAGACTCCACCATTACACATATGAACCGCAGATGACACCATGTGGGCTCACTATGTTTGGATTTACGGTAGACATCGCGACCCCTGGTTCCCATCAGCACCACTGTAAATAGATGAGTCGGCAGGTCTTTTCACACTGCATGATGTCATCACTCCAATCACAATTACATCTCAGTGGCTTAATTAAGCAAGGGCTTCGAAATGTCTGCTTCAACTGATTATAGAGAGACTCTTTCTGGAGTCAGTCCAGACAGCACTTACGTCCAACATATCCGGCTGTAATAGTCGCATGCCTAGAGTCACTGTAGATGACAGTATAGATTACAGAGAAGATAAACCTGGAGTTGGGCCAAACTGGGCTACAGCTTCAACAATTCCTGAGAACAATTCCTCAGAACCCAAATACAGGCCAAAGAACGGTACCAGGGTGCCACAATTCTGTCTGAACCTGTCCACCAGCGTCCAGACACCATGGCTTTCCTAATAATAGCTTTACTAGCGATGATGTCAGCATCAGAAAAACCTAAAGCCTAAATTTCAGCTCAGTAGAGTAAAGCTAAGCTCACGGTACATGTTGTATAATCTTTCGTTTAGTGTGACATGCAAACATGATGGAAATCAGGAGGCAAATCCTTGACCACAGTAAGGACAAAGAATAAAGAACAGAGAAACATCAGGGGAGAAGAAGCCGAGGAGAAATCTGTCAAAGGTGTGAGACTTGCTAACTGAAACCTGAACCCAGTTCAGACACATGGACCAACATTTAAGAAACGTGTGAGCTAGAGTGAGCTTCCTCACCTTGTCCGGAGAGCCTGCCATGCAGCATCCACATCCGCATACAGGTTCTTCTCGGAGGGCTTGCCTGAGCTGGCCCCATAGCCAGAGTAGTCGTAGGAAAAGACGTTGCAGTTGATGCGTGAGCCGAGGCCGACGTAGAAGCTGCTCATCTGGCCCAGGTCCACAGCATTGCCGTGGGAGAACAGCAGGGTGTAGCGAGCGTTGGGCGAGCACCGGACGAACATGCAGGCAATGCGGTTGCCTCGAGACGTCCTCGTCATGAAGCACTCGATGACCTCCTTCTCCCGCGCCGAGTACTGCCACTCGGCACGTTCCGAAAGGTGCAGCGTCCAGCGGCTGCCGCTCTCGTCACACATGAGCGTGTAAGTGGGCTCGGGTGGCAGGAAGGCCAGCTTGGAGGCGATCTTGCTCGGGCACGGTGGGCAGCAGAACAGACAGCATAGCTCACTCAGAGAGAGGTGATTCATCCTAAAATCCCTGGCAAGGGGGCAAAAAACGGGATCAGTTAGATCAACAGCAGATAAGTAAGATCTCTCTCTATTACTCTTGTGTGTTTCCAAACCACACAGGCTGCCTTGCTCATATCATAGACCAGGACTCAACACATCCCATCCCGGATGCTCCTCTACTAATTATCCAGCCCATCATGAGTCACGATGAATCATGAATTAGCAGTGTTGTAGGAAACACGCACAGTCGTGTGGCACCGTGACCCACCAAGAACAGATTTTAGGAAACCCTGAAAGAAAAACTGGTTAAATGGAGAATCTACAATTGCTGCGTATTTCAGTCACCGAGACGTAAAATAAGCTAATTTCAGGTTTCCTGTTCTCTAGATAGACTTAGGTCTTCAGTTTCTTTACATTGATGGTTGTCTTGATGTCTACAGCACAAATACAGCCGTTTTATTTACCATCCAAAACCACCACCTCTCTAAATGGCTTTTATGTACAGCTGATGACTAAAACCTCAAAAATAAGTGGCAGAATTTTGCTTGGTGACCATTCGCCACACAACCGTCCATTAAAAGTCCATTTTAGTCCAAAAGCTAGTCGCTAACCTTCAGCTACACAACGTATTCATCATTAGGCATCACGTTCGCACCCATTTCACGCAACAACAACCAGCAAGGGAGCTTTTAGAGGCATTAAGCTCTTCAGACGTCTGGTTCCTGTCTGGTTTCGATCACCACTGTGAACAAATCTGAGCCTGCAAGTTTCTCTACAGAGACTCACTTCACAGCAAACCACTGTGAATGATTTACATCTCAACATTCGCAATTATACAGAGACTACACAGGTGCCGTGGGGAGCACTGTCGCCTCACAGCAAGAGGGTTCAATTTCCAGCTGGGGCGCCCAGTGTGGACCTTAGATGTTCTCTCCATGTCTGTGAGGGTTTCCTCCGGGTGCTTCCTACCCCAATCTGAAGACATGCAGTCAGGTGAACTGGACGTGCTAAAGTGCCCCAGGTGCGAACGATGGCATGTCTGTCTGCCCTGCGATGGACTGGTGGTCGGTCCAGGGTGCTTTCTGCCTTCAGCCCACTGAGGACTGGGATAGGCTCCAGTAAGCCCACAACCAAGAAGGATTGTGCGTGAGTGAGATCATCTTAGTCTTGGACTAACTGCAGCGAGATCCTTCTTAAAAATCCTATGCAGTCTGGATTAGGTTAAGTTAGTAGGTTAACAACTAATCCTGATCTAGCTTGGAGAGGTAGAAGTTAAAGAGAAAGAGGATGAACTCATAGTAGTGATGTCACTCCCTGCATTTATTTAAATAGTAGATTATCCGCTCAAACAAAACCCAAAAACAATAAGCATTAATAAGCATTCAAAACATTTCAGCATTATTCTGGTGACATCGACGAAGCTCCACGTTCACCAGCCCCAATTCCACCAGAACTCACCGCTACTTTGCTTATCCTACAACAAGGAAACGCTGAACTAACAAGCAATATCTCCAAGCTACGACTAATGGCAGCTCAAACGCTGGAGCGCTAGGATCAGACTGACTCACACTGCAGTTCAGCTTCCCTAAGGCACTCAACTACACAGGCACTTCCCGCTCTTAGGGCAGCGCAAGCTCAACTGATCAGACGGGCTTGATGTATCTAGACTATAGAGTTTTGATCCAGACCTCGGGGATTCCCAGCTACTCCACGTTTCGGTTGCGTCCCATTACCTCCTGATCTGAGTCAGGCTCAGCATCAGCATTCTCCAGCTCTTCATAGTCTGGCTGAACGAGATTCTGAACCTGCCAGGGGTCTCTGGGGTTAGACTAGACTTCCCAGAACATAATTCAAGAGCCAACCAGACGAGCTAATTCCAAAATCAAGCCTGTCCGGTAGGAGAAGAGGTAAGGGACAACACTCATGTCAATATTGCTTCCCGGAAAATGGACAAAACATCTGAATTTTCATGATTCTGAAGTTTCGTATCTTCGTATTTAGAGGCTTGCCATTCATATTCTCGGAGCAGCGACTACATTCGAGCACCCAAAGATAAGTGCTGCACCATTTAACTTAATACGGGACATTTCAACAGTAACCCAACTCCACCTCCATCAGATCTCTTAGGTCATTTGTCTCATACATGCGCCTTATGGTGCATATGCCAGACACTGCTGGAATTTGGAAGGCATCCCAGAAATTAATTAGCCTTCAGTACCAGCTGGACCCCTTGGCTTGGTGTGTAGACCCTTGCGACTCCACCTGACGCAGATGACCAAATCAGATACAGATGATCATGATATACAAGTTGTTTCAAACATTACAACCGCATTGACTTCTAACACAAGCTACACAGCTACTCTCGTCTCTGCTGTGATGACAGTTGATTTAGGATATCCTTCAATGAGGATCAGGAGGGTTTACGTTCCCACCACAAACGTTATGGGGTCAAATGTATCCCTGACTACCTCTTAAGGTGGTCTGATTGCTCTAAGAGGTGCATAGGACCCCATAGGGCCCATACTTCGCTCCATCCACCTATGATTAGTCCAGGACTCATTGTAAAACTGCACCCATAAGTAATCAACCAACAGGAATGAAACTTGGTGGGTAGGCCAGGATTGTGGACAATCAGCAAGCAGCGGTGCTCTCCTTGAGTCATCAGACGGCGACACCACGTATGACTACATACACCCAGACTGTTACGACAACTGCCCTTACCCTGTCAACATCACCAAAGAACGACAGTGGCTCATCTCCAGTGACGAGTCCCACTTTCGTCTGAGACAATGAACAAATCCGTGGGTGGCAGCACTGCGGTCAGGGCCGAAGACATGCATGCTTTGCTGTCACCTGTCCAAAAGGTCTGGTGTCACTCCACCTTCACCCCTACTGTGTGAGAATATTCAAACTGCATGGGATGGATTGTCGCAGGACACCATTAGAAACCTCCACAACTCCATACCGAGACGTCGGGCATACCAAGCAGCCTGGATTTTCCAGCTTAGTCTCCATGCACACCACATTGACCAACTGGAGAGTAAACTGTGATACTATTACAGTGTTTAAATACTACTTTAAACCGGACTGGAAAAACATTTCTCTGGAGACCTTAAGCTGAACGTTCCATCAGGCGGAGAGATCCGAGACATTCCGGCTAGACGAACTCCAGCTTGGGCTCCTGGTTGGCGTGGAACATCCCCATTAGACCATGCATATCACCCGTGTGAGTCACAGCTGCTGACTTACACATTCATTCCAGGGGCTAAGATAAGCTTCCAGAATGGAAACTGTACTTCATTCATGAGGGAGATAAGGCCCTTCCTGGCATCACCACTGGCATTCATACACAGACAGAAATGACCTCAGCTTAGACCACAAGTCTTTACCCACTAACTGACCCCCGTTACTTTACCTCAGACTTCTTCCTTCATATTAACACGGCTCTGCTCATCTGTGCTAGCTTCTGAGGTAAACAGTTAGCTCGTAATTAACATATTAAGCTCTTTATTTACGATATGTGTTTATCCTATCGTATAAACGTTTATATTTCATCTGTTTTTATGGTTTAATGGTCATATAGACGTGTCTGAGGCATTCCTAACTTTATGTAAACAATACCTGCTAGCTAAGTCGGCTTGCTAATTCCCCGTTCCACCTTAAACGGTGCAGCTGTTGCATTCTGGCGCCAGATTGTAACTGCGGCACCGTTTAAGGTGGAACGGGCAATTCGACAAGGAAGCTGGCACATGAGAAGCTAATAACAGATACCTGTTGAACAAACCGGTCCTCGGTATTGGTGGAAGTCTCCCTCGGTCAGGAACAGCGATTTGTGGCTGGTATCGTCTCCGGTTACCGAGTTATTAGCTGACTTAGCTAGGTAGGTAAATAAAAGCCCGTTAGCCACAAGGAGGAGCAGGAGGAGGAGGAGGGTGTGACAGATGTATGTTAGACTACCGAGCTCTCTCCGTGCCGTATACGGTGGATATGGAGTGATGTATCCAGCGGTTTATCGTACTGTATCGGTAATATCAGCCAATACGTATCCGTATTCGTAGCCGCTGCAGCAGCAGCGTGCCGGTTGCTCCCTCCTCCTTCTCGTTAGCTGCGGAGATGTAGCGTTACGCCGCCTCGAGTCTCTTCCAACACCGTCCTCCGACCGCTGGAGATCGGTAAGTCTCGTCAACATGTGGTCCCAAATATAAACAATTCCAACACTTTAAATCCAACCTTCAGAGGACAAATCCTCGGCCGTCTTTCCCCGACTCGACCGGATTGGAGCATCGACAGCGAACAGTGAAACCGGTCAGGATTTCTTACGCTCTTTGGAGGACCGACCAAACGCGTACGTCACCGCGTTGGAACCCCGGTTCGGCCAATCAAGCGTGAGGAAATGCGACCCAGTTTTGAGTGACGTCCCGCAGAGCCAATCAGCGTTTACTATGATAATACCGAGTCTCCAATCGGAGCAAATAAATAGTGAGCAACACCACACGCTGCGCTGGCTGAATCCCAAATGCCGCCTTGCTACCTATGTAGTGCACTATATCGGTCAAGTATATATCGTCTGCACCCTGATAGCGCGTTAAATGCAAATAATGATATTTATTATCAATTTTTGTGCACTGTTCTCTAAAATTGAGCACGGTTTGAGTATAGAAGCCTTAGTTTCGTGGCCTACACTGTACACTACATAGGCAGCATAGAGCCATTTGGGGTTAAGTCCTGGTTTCTTCACTCTTTGAAACGCGTTTTTCCCTCCTTTTCTATTTAGATGTTCCAAAATGTGAGAGGGAGAAATACAAGCATATTACCCAAACATAAACAAACTCGAAAAAAAAGTTTTAATATTTTATTATTTAGCGTGCTAAGCTACTTCATTGTGTTTACATATAAAAGACATCAAACTCAGAACATGTATAAATTATACACATAAAAAGTAAACCTTAGTCGAAAAACAAAAAACATTTTTTAAAAAATGTATGGTATGAGCCCTTTAAACAGTCTGCTTAGCAACGGACGCCCAGTGTTTACTTCCGGTACTGCTGCCGTACGTCACCGGCACTGTTCCCCTTAGGCTGACACCATGTGGCTTCGGAGGCACTGTTATTAAACCATATCGTCTTCATTTTCAGATTTAAGCAGGTCTGACACATTAACCGGGTCCAAATGAGCACCCAGAAAGGTGGTGGGCCTCGTTCGCGGCCTCAGAAGCACCAGAACACGATCGCATTCAAAAACGACAAATACGGAGCGAGTCCGCAAGTAAAGGTGAGCAGCGAGCTAGCGGGGCTAACGGAGCTAGCTAGCTAACTAGTCCAGATTCACTTGTTTTAGACTGAATTAATTTGAACCTATTCTGGAACGAATTCCTGTTGGTTTTCCACGAGGTTGAGTTTAGTTCGCTGGCTTCCTGTTCGAAAGTTCCCCTTTCCACCTTAAATCCTGAGGCGCCAGAATGTAACTGCTGCACCATTTAAGGTGGAACGGCAACATTCGAACAAGAAGACGAATGAAGAGCTAACCCTAGCTTCGTGTCTTGTCCACTGTCCAGAAAGCCAACGCGAAGGTCCACGACGGTCTGTGTCAACGGTGTAAAGACATACTTGAGTGGAAAGTCAAGTACAACAAATACAAGTCCCTCACGCAGCCTCGCAAATGGTGAGTTCTCCCAATCCAACCTACACACCCTCACAATTACAGTGTCTGTTTGGCTGTATTGGTTTCGTAGACCTCCAAGGCCCCGGTCCCTACATCACCAGTGTGAACAAGTCTGGGCTCCTCCAGAATGAACCCTTTAAAACCACACATCTATCTAAACGACTGGTTTGTCCAATATGAACTATCCAGAGGACTTTTCATTAAAGTAGGTTAGTTAGTGAAATGATGGATCAAGTCTGGATTAGGTGTTTCACACAGCCTTCTACAACGACATCATCTTTTATGGGAAGCTTTGTTCTTAGGTAGGAGCTCCAAGTGTAATCTTAGGCTGTGTTCAGACTGCAGGCGAATCAGATCAGGTCCAACTGTCTGCATGGTTATCTGCAAGTGGATCGGATTTGCGTGTCCTGCCTATTACAGTGTAGGTGTTTGTGAGTATGCAGCAAATCCCAGTACTTTCAACGCTCAGAAGATGGTCTGGTTCAAATTGGCAAAAAATGGATTTCATGCTGCCCAGAGGATCGAAACCAGTTTGGATATGCCAAAAATCAGATTTGGGCTGAAAAAGGCCTTTGAGCTCTGTTTTATACTGCTCGTATACACAGCCACTAAAGTACCTTTTTATTGTTTTGAGTAACTGTATTAAAGTATATAGTTCAATTGAAAGGTGAAGTTATATTATTATTATTATTATTATTATTATTATATTGCAATCACATTTTACAAGGGTGCAATTTTCAAACCATTTTTATCAACAGTCTTGTCTTATGCGAATGACAGTAACCCAATATCAGAGCTTGCAATCTGCCTGTATTAGGCCAATCAGAATCAATCAAACAACTAGATGCTGTGACACCACAACCACAAGTACTTGGCCAGCACAAAGTCTCGAGTGAAGTGTCTAAATAGTAGATATAGCGAATCCCCGTATTTCCATCACTCTAAAAAATGGTCTGGTACAACTTGGTTAAGAATGGATTTCATGGGTCTTCTTGCTGTCCAGTGTTTCGAAAAATTAGTTTCCATAGTACTAGATGTTTAGGGCCTAAATGACCTCATAGCCCCCACTCAGATGATTTAACAGAGTCTGGCCTTTTGCACACGCCCCGCATATAATACGGAAAACCTGGAGAGACCTCTTTCAGTTATTCTGCTTCTAAACTATAGAACTCAATTCATGTTTTATTAGACGGTCAAGCTTTTACTTTGATCTGTGCCCCGTCTTGTAGAGTTTTAAATGAACCCGCCTCGTTTATTCAGTTACTGATGAGGTTAATCACTGTTTGCAAAGACCTTTGAGGCACCACAGGTATGATATGTGCTGTAATAATAATAATCATTAATAAATAATAAAATTAATAGTTTAAAACCTCTTCACGGACCAAGTTTCCTACAACCCTGCAGGAGGTGAAAAGTAAGAAGTGCAAAAAGAAGGCAATTTGTTGGGAATTATAGGAAGACTTTACATGTGATTGGCAGCAAAGGAGCCTGGTGGGAAAAACAGATGTTACAAATAAGGTTTTGTATGTGTGTCATTAAATTAATTTATTCATTAACTTGTGAATCTAACTGCACCTCTGGTGATGGGACAGTGACTCATCCTTGACATTCTGTCTCCCTCTAGTGTCAAGTGCCTGCAGAAGACCGTGAAAGATGCCTATCACATCATGTGCAAGGCATGTGCACTCAGGCTGGAGCTGTGTGCCAAATGTGGCAAGAATGAAGAGGTCGTGATTCCGTGAGTATCTCGCAGCTGCACTTCACACCGTAAGCCAATTCGTCAGAATTGGAATCGTCGGAAATTCGTCAGAAGTGGGTTTCATTACTCAACATGGCCAGCCGCCTGCAAAGTCTGACAAAAAATAAAACAGACCCGTAATGTAACCCATCTATGAAGTCAAACACTTGCATGCACATAGGGGGTGGGGCAGGGACCACACTTGCAGGGAGAGGTGGGCAGCCCTATCCACAGCACCTGGGGAACAGTTGGTGGTTAGGTACTTTGCTCAAGGGCACTTCAGTCATTACTGTCGGTTCAGGGAATCAAACCGGCGAACCTCCAGTTACAAGGCTGGTTGCCTAACCTCCAGCCCATGACTCGCAAAACACGACACTCTCATTAACTAAAATAAAACAGTGTGATATTTTGCACTGGTGTCACTATATACAGAACAGGAACCTGTGTGCTACTGGTAACCAGGATGTGGCTTCAAAAACAAAACCTTACTCTCCATATGGACTGGTTTAAAGGGCATTCTGGGTAGCCAGTCCAATTCCAAAGCTGTGGCCAGCCTGGCATTCAATAAACATTAGGCCAATATATATGTAGTGAGGTGGGTTTGGAATAATGAATGCAGCATTTTGATTCTTATCAAATAAATGAGTTTCTCAGTGCGCCTCTGGCAGTGGGCACTATGTGTTTATATTTAGCCCGTGATTGTGCTCTTCTACAGTGCAAAAGCTTGCACCCGTGGTCCTACATCGTGCCTGTTCAGGACACAGAGGAAATGGTGTAGTCCATAAATATCAGTGTTGTTTTATATAGCTAAAAGCCTGTGTCACTCCAGGGCTGGTAGATTTCAGTTTGATTTAGTTATAGCCTTCTTCAGGAAATTGCAAGCATTTGGAAGTCAGCAGCATTTATAGAAATTGTTGGAATTTGATTTCTGCTGTGCAGAAGTTATCATGAATTTGTGGACGCAGACAGGAGCTTATGTTTATTGACACCCGTTTTTCAGTCCCGAGCCAATGTGGTAAAATCCATCACAGAAGAACACTGGTTTTTAATGCGGTCATTTAAAGATTAAAGATTTTAAAGATTTAAATCCCTTGTTGATCCCACAGTGGGGAAATTTAGTCTCCGCATTTAACCCATCCGTGAAGTGAAACACCACAAACACACTCACTAGTGAACACACACACTAGGGGGCAGTGAGCACACTTACCCGGAACGGTGGGCAGCCCTATCCACGGCGCCCGGGGAGCAGTTAGGGGTTAGATGCCTTGCTCAAGGCCACCTCAGTCGTTACTGTAGGCTCAGGGAATAGAACCGGCGACCCTCCGGTCACAAGGCTGGTTCCCTAACCTCCAGCCCACGACTGCCCAAACCATGGTCATGGGCGTTCATTTGTGGTTTTGGGCCTTGTGGAGATTTCCTGAATCTTTTGATAACACTGTTGAGGGTTGTTACAAGCCCAGGAACCAATGGCACATAGAGTCAAACCACCAAACTGTCTAGGGTTTAATTAAGATTTACTGACCCTGACTGTAACTAAGACACACAGCCCCTACGTGTTGCAGTTTGACTTGAGACATGAACCTACACAAAGGTGTGCGGCTAAAAGTGGTTGGACCCACTGAGAGACCACCTCTCTTGAAGTCCAAATTTCCAAATCACCTTGAAAGGAGCCAGCTAAGTGATCGGCCAACTCAAGCGAAGTTAATGGCAGCGTTCAGGTTTTAAGAGTCGATGGAAGGATGTCCACAGTAACGTGAGAGAGAGTGCGCGTGAGAGAGAGTGCGCATGAGAGAGAGTGCGCGTGAGAGAGAGTGTGCCGAGTCAACTTCTCTCCAGAGGAGTCAGATGTGTAGAGTTTAAAGCACCACCATTTCCCAACATCGGCCCAGCCAACCCATTTCAGACAGAGCTCACAGTTTGTATTACCCCAGTGATTGGCGCCCCCATGTGGTCCAACCTGAAAATCACGCCTGCTCCCAGCCAATAACTTGACCTAACAAGGGTGGAATACATAAAATCCTGAAACAGCTTGTTGAGAAGCATTGTTCTTACTCTGTTGAAATATTTACGTTGCGTTTTTTTGACGAATGGTGAGCCTCAACCCATCCTCACTCATTCAGTACTAGGCCCATCCTGGATGCTCCTTTAAACATCCCTGACTTGATGTTACATAAGCGCCATCTGGTGGACGCTTTCTCTGCCTTCTGCCTTTTCTACATCCCACCTAAAATTGCACGGAGGTTAAAACGACTAAGCTGTTAGTGAATGGTTTAGTAATTCAGTGGCTGAGATATAAACAGTGTCACTTAGAGGGGTTTCAGGTGAAGTGGTTAACTGTAGAGAAACCTGCTGACTGATTTCTTTACAGTGGTAGTGAAGGAAACCAGAAGTCATGACTACAACACAAATATAGCGATATTACAGACCATCAAAACCACCACTGAACCTTCATGTGTTCTGAGTTGTGTCTTTTTGCCTTACAGTGCCCCACATTTACCTTTCCACCATTAATAGACACAAAAAATACATGTAACAATCACTTTAATTCATTTAAAAAAAAAATCTCTTCAATTAAACATTTCACCTGTTTTATTATTGTTTTTTATCTAAAACTGTTCGATTTGGATTTTAAAGATGGCTATTTGGGATATAAACATGGAAACTAGGCTGCAAAAACAGTCCATTGAACAATGTATTGGTTTTGTGATGTCACAGAGTGCCTTCTGAATTTGTCTGTACTGACAAGCCCAGCCCTAAACTGTACTGTCTGTCTGTTGTAGTTTGAACAAGGAGGAGGAGGAAGAAGTGGAAGAGGAGGCGGGTCAGCAGAGACAAGGCCACAGGCGGAAGAAGCAAGACCCTCATCGGACAGATGAGGAGGATGGCGATTTCGACGATGACGAGGACCATGATGATTTCGGTGAACTGGACAGTGATTGCAATGAATGTGATTCAGAAGCTGCTGGAAAATAAAGCAACGCGTCTGTTTTTATTGAGAAACTGGATTCAGTATTGTTACTCCAAATGAACCCTGAAGAAGGGCACTGTTCTACAGTAGGGCTTGTGGGTGGTGGTCTGAACATTGTTCTTTAAACTTTTAAATACGTTTTTATAAATTATGGTTTTTCAGCTGTACGTGGAATCGCTATGGCTGCTTGGAGGTTTATGCTCCTACTGACCACTGAAGACTTTCCTCAGTTCAAGGGTCAAATCCATTTTTTTCATAATAGTTGTGTTAGGCAAGGGCCAGTAGTCCCCTAGAGATGGTTCCAGTCCATACCAGTCCAAGAGGTTCAGCATTATACCTGCTGTAGCTGGGATTGAGGGCTGTATGTAGATTTAGATTGGTTAGAATTGGTTATATTGGTTAGAATGTAATTGTTTCCTAAGTTACAAATTCCAAATGAGATGCACCACACACACACCTGTTTTAACGATGAGCCTAGTAGGTGCTACATATTTACCTGTTTGAGGGGAACCAATGGGAGCATCATAAATAACATGAATGAGACCTAAAGTTCCAGAGACCTCAGTACCAGTGTATACAGTACATGCTGTGTATGTTACAGCCTGATAACCATCCTGGTTTAAAGTCTAAACATGAAGCTAACACCCACAGGTCTGGCTCAGTTACACTCTGTAGTTCCTCAAATGTCTGAACTGGTGCTGCTGCTGATGTCACATGGCCAGAAAAAATTTCATTTCATTTCAAATAGCTTTAAATAGACAATGGCTTATTAAGTTCGACTTCATTTAGTTTCGTTTGAGCCATGGAACAGGTTGCCTGCCACAAGCTGCTGTCGCTTTTCCATGGCTGGGGGTTGGTGGGTTAGTTCTGGATATGTTAAAGCAGTAAAGACTCCAGGCATGGTTTAATTGGACAGGAATGTTGATGTTGTTAAGGTAACTAGATGTTTAACCAAGTATTATTGAAGTATAGATGCTTACATTTAGTCTAATATGGCTTTAATATTTACTCAACAGTATTAGGAACTGCATGCCAGTTGTGGTGATTGGGTCCAGGGACTATGCTAACTCTAAGCTAAGCTTATTAACACGGTGATAAGCAAACACACAGTTATGGAAATGAAACTCAGCGTCAGCCGACTACATCATGGTAAACACAAGGCAGACTGTAAGTAACGGCTCAGTGAGGCTACGTGTACTTTAAGGGTATGTATATCAGTGTGTCCCCATGTTGCCCCCACAGTGTTCATTATGAGATTCTTCTGAATGAAGGGCGAGAAGAGAAAGTGCATTCCCCACTTTTGCTGCAGTAGCAGCCTCTACTCTTCTAAGTAGGTTTTGCACCCGATTTTTAAAAATTGCTGTGCGTATTTGATTGCATTCAGCCACAGGAGCATTAATGAAGTCAACTACTGATATTAGATGATTAGTTGTGAGTCATGAACTCCTCTCCAACTCATCCCTATTGAGGTCCTATGAGAATGCAGTTCCAGTACTCCATGACCCAGCACAGGGGGGCTTGTTCCCTTGTAGCTGACCCTTTGCATTGGGGTCCTAGATTCATGCTCCAGTTCGTGCATTTCTATTGGTCAATGCTTTGGACACTGATTGTATCGTCCATCGGTCTAGGTAAGTGCACTTTGTTCTACAGCTACAGACTGTAGTCCATCTGTCTCTCTGTATACTTTATTACCCTGTTCTTCAATGGTCAGGACCCCCACAGGACCACCATAAAGCAGGTATGCAGCGCTGCAGGGACACTGATGTGGTGGTGGTGTGTTAAGTGTGTGTTGTGTTGGTGAATGCGATACAGCAGTGCTGCTGGAGTTGGAAGAACTTGTGCAGCAGCAGATGAGCTGTGGTCTCTGACTTAACAACATCTACAAGGTGGACCAGCCAGGTGGACAGTGAGTGGACACAGTGTTTAGAAACTCCACTATCAACAATCACAATGGACTGTTTAGACTCATTTGGCTTAGAACAGCATACATATCCATAACTAAAACATAAAAGGCTTAAACCAAATGGGAGTGAAATGTCCTCTACAGTCAGGCTGCCATTGCTGCGCTGGGGTGATGTCATATTGTTGCAGTCCTACAGAAAATAAAACCTGGGTTGGGTCTCACATGTGTAATACACACTAACACTACACTGTACAGGGGTTGCACAATGAAACTGAAACACCTGGTTTTAGACCACAATCATTTATTAGTATGGTGTACTAATTCTGCGGCCAATACAGCGTCAGTTCATCTTGGGAATGACATATACTGCGTCCTGCACAGTGGTCAGAGGGATTGTAAGCCATTCTTCTTGCAGGATAGTGGCCAGGTCACTACGTGATGCTGGTGGAGGTTCGTCCTTCTTGGTGGTATGCTGACATTACCCTGGATACCGTGGCTCTTGATACATCACAAAGACTTGCTGTCTTGGTCACAGATGCGCCAGCAAGACGTGCACCAACAGTTTGTCCTCTTTTGAACTCTGGTATGTCACCCATAATGTTGTGTGCATTGCAGTATGTTGAGCAGAACTGTGCTCTTACCTGCTTACTGAACCTTCACACTCTGCTCTTACTGGTGCAATGTGCAATTAATGAAGATTGGCCACCAGGCTGGTCCAATTTAGCCATGAGACCTCCCACACTACAATGACAGGTGTTTCAGTTTCATTGTCCAACCCCTGTATATGCTGTGTACTAATTTTAATGTTTCAGCAGGCTAGTAAACACAAATATTAGTTCACTACATCTTACTAACAGGAAGTGATTGTCATATTAAGCTGGACTCTTCAAAACAATAATAAACAAAATAATAACTAATAAACACCAGAATTACCACCAGAATACATTTATTTTTACAGGCTGGTTTGACAGATTTCTGGTTGCTACCACAGCGTGGTGCCCCTCCTCCCCGTACACACATGACTGACTGGGTAGGGAAAAAAATGTCATTAACTTCTGTGTGGTTTCATTACTCACCTCAGTGTGATTTGCTGGCACTCCCTGAATGACGTCACTGTTGGTTTCCCGGGAAAGCCTGAGCGCATGATTCCCAGTGGTGCCGCTGTTCCACTGCGCGCTGCTGGAGGCCGCTGTTTTCGACTTCAAGGCCGAGCCACTGTTAATGCAGCTGTTGAATAGAAGTTTTTATTTTCAGATTTACAAGATTTTCACTATTTCACTACCATCAGCATCACATACACAAACCTGAGGAGCCCATGCAGGTTTCCTCTTGCGTTCAGATAATAGATGAAATGGCTATATTTGAGTTATGGCTATTTGAGTCATGGCCATTCACCACAGCCTCTGTGTCACATCACCACCACTGTAAGTTTCCCCTCAACTTTCACTGCTGTAAGGTTTGTTTGCATTCCTCCAGGTAAAGATATGTACTCATCCTCCATCTTATTGGTCATACTGAAGCAGTTTGTATTACTACTAGCTGTGCAGAATACCTCTTGGAGGGGTCCCATGTGGGCTGGCTTCTCAGTGTTAAGGGGCTGTTAATTCACTTGCCATAGTGACACTGACTGGCTTAATCACTCTTCTTCTGGAAATGCTCTTTTCTAGTTTGGCAGACCTTCTATACATTAACTGAGATCTTATTCTTCTCTTGCACTCTAAATAACAATTCACTCTTTCCACCAATCTCTAGAAAAATTAGGCACATATTCAGACTTATAACTATCATCACTGTCACAATAAAATGTATCTCTATTTTTGTGAATTTTTACTTTTTTTTTTTATTTCGTGGTGAGTAGACCAACAATAACGGCCCATAATTGCTGGTTCCATTGACTTACATTAAAATTAAATGAGGTCTCTAGCCACTATTGGCAGATGACTGCACAACGCAGAACTACGTGCACACAGACCGTTACAACAACCGCCCTTCATACCACGTCCACAGCCCCAAAGACTGGAATGGTGTCGTGCCAGACTGTCATGGAGTGACTCAGAATGGCAGCAGGGCATCTTCAGTGGGCCCCGCTTTTGTCTTGGTGGAGACGACCTACGAATCCGTGTGTGGAGGCACTGTGGTCAGCGCCAAGATTAACAGTTTGTTGTCACGCGTCACATGACCAGAAGGCCTGATGTCACTCCACCTCCACCCCTACCAAAATATCTGCAGGAACTGTGTGACGAAGCTGCTGGATTATCGCAGGACACCATTAAGCATCTCCATTAAGAGGTAAATTAGGATATTAGATGTTTTGCACCTTGCATGAAGGGTAATCTTGAACATTAGAGTTTACAGTGCATGTGGTCATAAACAGTGCAAAGCATTGTATTTATACTGTGTACTCAATACCTTAATAAATAAATGAACTAATAAAACTGCCATGTTTTCTTCCTCATTTGTATCAAACTGACATATCTGAGGACTAAAATACTTTGTAACAGTTATTGCTTGTTAAAAGTGGAAGCATCAACCTGCAATGCTGTAATCCTCCAAAGCTCATTGATCTACATAGTGAAAATCCACTCAGACAAGTCTTTCAATGTGCAGTGTGACTTTATATATCATCGCTGTCCAAAGAAAAACAGGTATCTCCAAAACAGAAACTTTACAGGAGAAGCAAAAAAACCCATTTAACTTGAATGGAAGTCAATGGAACCAGACGTCTTTCCAAGCAGTTTTGGGCCATTCCTGTTGGTCCATTCTTAATGAAATTTCCTCACAGTGTAAACAGCAGCTCATGTGATCAAATGAGGCATAAAAGTAAAAATCAACAAAAATGGAGATACATGTTTTTCTCCAAAATAGCATCTTCACTGGAGAAAGCACTGGAGAAAGTGTGGTTGGTGTGGCATAGACGCTAACACCACTACTCACCAGAGAGCTACCACCCCATACGGGACAGGGGTTCAAGTTAAGATACCTATTGCAGGTTTACAAGTGTTACAGGTTGAGGATTAGGCCTCAGCTGTCGATATGTAGTGGGGAAGAAAAGGGCAAAAGCCGATCTTACGTCATCACTCCAAACCTCAGTAGTGCCTTATCAAGCTTTCAGCTGACCAAGGGTCAACTTTCACCCTAGACACTCTAATCACTCCAGATATATGGATAGGCCAAAGGTGGTGCATCAGCTGAAGCACACATACACTCAAGATGCATGACTCATTTAGGGCCTGTGGACAAATCAGGCTCAGTTTTCTGAAAACACTATAGATTCACATCTATGTAAAGTTTCTATAGATATATGAAGAACGATTGTTGATATTTAACCTTAACTATACAACAAATACACCCCTTGCTTCAGAAACTTCGCCCCCTCCATCAAATTTATGGGTATTTGTTCCCAAGGTAAATGACACCAGACTCGCAAAATTGTTTTTTAAGATTTTCATGTAAAACCTTTTGTTCAAATGTTCCCATTCCACATTAAATACCACAGGAGGGCCATGCTGGTGCCTTAGCCTACCTGTCCAGCTTCTTGTTTAAACTTTCCAGGTCCATCTTAACAAAAGGAACTGCTACACCCTTTACAGGGATGGAAAAAAGAGAGCCAGCCATAGCCTTGTCAACTCTCTCTACCATGTAAAAGTCTTACCATCAACTCTCTGAGGTCTTTCCACTGTTGAAATGTCTGTTGAAACATCGGTGGTGCTGTTTTATTGGTTTGGAATAGTTTTGGGGGTCTATCAGGTCTTGCAGGATAGGAGCCACATTTCTATGTACAAGTGGCTTGAAAAAGTATTCGTACCAGGAACTGGCTATCACAGGAGTGCCCAACTTTAAACGCATTGATGGAAATTAGGATGGATATCTACGAAATGGAGAAGATCACAGCATTAACAATTTGGGAAAAATGGATTATCTATTTAATGCCCCATAGACCTGATTTTATTTTTACAAATTGAAAAACTTTTTTCAAGACTAGAACTCTCCCTGCCTGTATATAGTTCTACGTGTTATGGTTGTTACGGTGTTGCCTGTGTACGTGTTTTTTTGTTTTTGTTTGCTGTTTTTTTTTGTTTCGTTTCGTTTTTCCCTCGCTCTTTTTTCCTACCCGTTTTTCTGGTGTTCTGGTGGTGTCTGAGATGTATCCCTTTGTGATATTTATTGGTATATGTTGAATGCCAACAATAAAAAATAAATATAAAAAAAAAGTATTCATACCCCTTAAACTTATTTCCACATTTTGTCACCGTACGACCACAAACTTAAATGTGTTTTATCGAGATTTGAAGTGACAGACCAACACAATGTAGCACATAATTGTGAAGGAATGAAAATGATACAAGGTTTTACTTTTTTTTTCTCAAATAAAAATAAAAAAAGTGGCCATGCAAAGGTATTCAGGCCCCTTATATCAATACTTAGTAGAGCCACCTTTTGGGGTATGTCTCTACCAGCTTTGCGTGTCTAGAGACTGAGATTATTGCCCATTCTTCTTTGCAAAATAGCTCAGCCAGGTTGGATGGAGAACGTCTGTGAACAGCAATTTTCATGTCGTGCCACATATGCTCAATGGGATTTAGGACTTTGACTGGGCCATTCTAATATGAATATTCTTCGATCTAAACCATTCCACTGCAGCTCTGGTGGTATGTTTAGGGTCATTGTCTTGCTGGGAGGTGAATCTCCTTCCCAGTCTCAACCCTCCGTCTTCCCATCAGCTCTGACCAGCTTCCCTGTCCCTGCTAAAGAAAAGTATCCTCACAGTATGATGCTGCCACCACCATGTTTCACAGTGGGGATGGTGTGTTCAGGGTGATGAGCAGTGTTACTTTTCCACCCCACACAGCGCTTTGCATTAAGGCCAAAAAGTTCAACTTTGGTCTCATCTGACCCCAGCACCTTCTTCCACATGTTTGCTGTGTCCCCTACATGGCTTGTGGCAAACGACACTTCTTATGTCTTTCTTTCAACAGTGGTTTTCTTCCTGCCACTCTTCCATAAAGGCCAGATTTGTGGAGTGCACGACTTCTAGTTGTCCTGTGGACAGATTCTCCCACCTGACCTGTGGATTTCTGCAGCTCCTCCAGAGCGACCATGGGCCTTCGGCTGTTTCTCTGACCAGTGCTCTCCTTGCTCGATCTGTCAGTTCGGGTTGACGGCCATGTCTTGGTAGCTTTGCAGTTGTAGAATACTTTTTCTATTTTTGAATTATGGATTGAACAGTGCTCCTTGGGATGCTCAAAGCTTGGGGTATGTTTTATAACCTGACCCTGCTTTAACGTTCTCCACAACTTCATCTCTGACCTGTCTGGGGAGTTCCATAGTCTTCATGATGCTGTTTGTTCACTAGTGTTCTCTAACAAACCACTGAGGCCTTCACAGAACAGGTGTATTCGTACTGAGACTAAATTACACCAGCTGGAATCTAAAAACTAATAACGTGACTTCTGAAGGCAGTTGATTGCACTGGATTTTATTTGTGGCTTTCAGGGTAAAGGGGGCTCAATACCTTTGCAACTCACACTTTTTAGACTTTTATTTGATTAAAATTTAGAAAATTATGTATCATATTCGATCCAGTTCACAATTATTTGCTACTTTGTGTTGGTCTATCACTTAAAATCTCAATAAAATACATTTAAGTTGGTGGTTGTGGCAAAATGACAAAATATGAAAAAGTTCAAGGGGTATGAATACTTTTGCAAACTACTGTATGTTCAATTCTTAATGGCCATCTTGTCTGTATTGCAGATAAAGTAGCTTGCAAAAGTATTCAGGGTGGTCTCTATCTTTTGCACAGCACTGTAGGCAAACCTAACTAGACTCAATTAACTCAGGGATCTTATCTCTTCATGTACCAAAATATGAGCCATATTGTATTATGACCATAAAACCACATGCCGATTGTTTCATAATGGAGCAGCTCACATATATATAGAACTCCAAAGGGGCTTATTTTCTTTTTATGGAAAATCATATGATGCCAGTGATCTGTTTTCTCTAGATCACAGCTTGTGCCACTTTTAGCTTAGGCGCATTTTTAGCTATGGCGCACTGTGATGTTTTCCTGGAAAAGGGGAAGTGAGGAATCACATCCAGAGCCATCTAAAAGTCCTTGCCTCATTCGTGTCTGCGGTTTCTGTGCTGACCATCAGCAGTGCAGTCATTTGGTAGAAAATCCCGTGCATGGAAGGTTGCATAATCATGATGGCATGAGGGAATTCGTTTTTCCTGGTTGGGTCACTTTTACTTACAAACACATTTCTAATAGATAGAGGGACGGACGGACGGACGGGCGGAGAGACGGATGGGTGGACAGACAGGCAAACAGACAGACAGACAGACAGATAGACAGACAGACAGATAGACAGATAGATAGATAGATAGATAGATAGATAGGTAGATAGATAGATAGATAGATAGACAGACAGACAGACAGACAGACAGATAGATAGACAGACAGATAGATGGATAGACAGACAGATAGACAGACAGACAGACAGACAGACAGATAGATAGATAGATAGATAGATAGATAGATAGATAGATAGATAGATAGATAGACAGACAACCGATAAATGGCTGCCTGCTGAAACGCAGAATCAGATCATGCTACATGTAAATGATAGGTAAATGAGATGCTGGTTGGTGGGTGCTTGATTTCACGCACTGAAGTGTCACCTGAAGTTCCATGGGTCAGACACCGAGCAGTTTGTATGCCATTAATGGAGGTCCAACCTGTGGTCTTCTTTGTACGACCTTGATAAATAAAAGCCATTGTTTTATACTAGTTTTGTACTAGTATACTATTTACTACCAACTTTACATATATAAATGCAGAAGGTTTAGATAGGTGTAAATAAATTGTCTATATTCGTGCTGTAGACATGTGGACCCCTGGTTTCCATCACCATCAGTATAAAGAAGTTTCTGTACCTTGACCCACTTTACATCAACCCACTCTGAATGACTTTACTTACATCTCAGTGACTGAATCGGACCAAATTGGGGCAATTCCCTTTTAAGCCTAAGCCTAAGGTTTTTCAACGCTGAGTCATCGTTTGCATTGCAGTTTTGTCCATGGAAACACTTGATCCATGTCTGGGAAAGCCGTTCCTACTGTTATGATCGGATTAGCATTTTTCCCCAATGTGATTTGAAACCACTTGAAGTGTTTTTTATTATACATCCATCCTCAAAAACAACTGTACCCAGAATGAATCAGCCGACAGTAATGAAACTGGGTGGGTAGATTTAACATTGTAAGACATTAAAATTTTTCAAGTTTCAGTTGCGGCCACACGTGATGTTAGCAAGGACGGGACTTATCGCTGTACTTGACTGACTATAAAAGATTGTCCTGTTGCGCGTGCTTTCCATTCTGCCTCAGAGAAGAGTTTGAAAACAATTCAAGCAATTAGAAGAGTTTGAGAGGGTTTGCATCTTAGCGGTCCGGGATCACTCCACTGCTGTGCCCTCCTTATTGGCTTCCTGTCGTTGCCCGCATCAGATTTAAAACTCTGATGCCTACCAAGCCAAGAATGGACCAGCACCTCCCTACCTTATGGCAATGGTGAAGAGTCGAGCTGTACCTCGAGCCCTTCGAGCTTCAAGTACAGCTTGACTCGAACCGCCATCCCTGAGGACATATGGAAGACAAGCGTCCAGACTCTTCTCTGTCCTGGCTCCCAGATGGTGGAATGAACTCCCACTGGGCGTCAGAACAGAGTCTCTCGCAGTCTTCAAATGCAGACTGAAGACCCATCTCTTCATAATGCACTTAAGTGAGTGAGCTCTAGTAGAGGTGTAAGTTGTGTGTATTGTTTTGCACTTATAATGACCTTTTCTTCTCTATAGGTATGAGCACTGGGCTGGGGTTGCCAGGTAATGCTCTATTTGCTTTATATGTCTGTATATTAATCTCTAGGTACCAGCACTGGCCCTTGTTTGGACAGTTTTAGGCTCTAACCTTCCTGTACTAGCTGGAATATTATCCAATGGAACCCTAAGCACGGTTGTAAGTCGCTCTGGATAAGAGCGTCTGCTAAATGGCTTAAATGTAAATGTAAATGTGGGATGGTCCTACTGACATATTTTGTGCAATACCGGTGGTGCAGATACTATGATAGCACGCCATTGGTGTCAATAGATAGAAGAAGGCATGCAGCAGTGACATGAAGAATCTGGGAGGTCTACATGAACCGCAGAGAGAGAGAAACGATGGATTATCCGACATGCATGGAGTGACCCAGCAGCCACAAAGGAGGACATTCAGCGAGCAGTGATGCCCTCTATGAGTCATCCTGTTAGTACCAGCACCATTGGCAGGTGGCTGTATGATGCAGGACTACATGCACACAGACCGTTACAACGACTAATCTTAACACCACGTCAACGTCGCCAAAGACTGCAACGGTGTCATTTCAGAGTGTCATGAAGTGACTCAGAACGACAGCAGGATCCTCAGTGATGAATCCCACTTTTGTTTTGGTGGAGACAACCAGCGACAATGTGTGTGTGGAGGCAAGGTGGTCAGCGCCAAGACATCCCATAGCACTGGTGTCACTGGTGTGTGAAGTTGGCTTCACACCTACCACACATTCTGCAGGTACTCCATGAGAATATTGAAGCTGCATGGGATGGAGTATCACAGGACACCATTAGGAACCTCTACAACTCCAAGCCAAAACATCTGGCATGTTGCATTAGCAAACCTTGTGGCCAGACGCCATACTGAGAGACAGACTTCTGTATGTGTAGCTCAATAAATATTGATCATATCAGTCTAAATGTATTATCATTTATTGATCCTGTCAACCTTTACCTTCCTTCCCAACAGCACTGCAGTCCCACACTTCCTTCTGGGTGCAGCTATTCTTTTGACGGTGAGTGTAGGCCTATGATGCACTGTACTGATGATGTAATATTGCAATAGGAAGGCTCAGAACCTTGTTTTGATTTTTCCTCCATTTCTCCTAGGGGATTTTGCCTGATGCAAAGGCGATGTTTCTAAGCAGATCTCTATGACTCCAAGGCCCAAGAGAGTCAGTCTGTCTCAGCTGAAATACTGATCTCTGTGCATAGCAGTCCGTCTACCAGCACAGTCATTGGATCAGGAGCAGATGAATGCTGTCATTTTATTGGGTCCCTACTAAAACACCTGCATGGGAAGGCTACATGTAAATGATATGTAAATGAGATGCTGGTTGGCTGGTGCTGGATTTAATGTACAGAAGCTGATTTATCATTTGTGTTCACTTGTTTCCACATGTGTATGAAAGTTTCATGGGTCAGACACCGAGCAGTTTGTACGGCATACATGGAGGTCAAACCTCTGGTCTTCTTTACACGACCTTGATAAATAAAAGCAATTGTTTTATGCTAATTTTGAGAAAAGCTTTTGGCCTATTATGTATCTTCTAAAAGTCGTTCATGGCGGAGAGCTACATGCTAGGCATTATAGGCAAAATAGGCTAAACAAAAACATATTTTTTTCAAAATTTACCTCCATGCAACATAATCAACATCGCATTTATAAACTCATAAGGCCAGTGTAGATGCACTGGTGGGTTTTAGGATTTGGAAAGTAAATTAAATGGCTATATATTCGTGCTGTAGACATGATGACGCCTGGTTCCCATCACCACCACTTCAAAGACGTTTCTCTACAATGACCCATTTTACATCTCACTGATGGATTCATGTGGACCAAATTTGGGGGAATCCCATTTTAAGCCCCTTTTAAGTTTTGTCAATGCCGAGTCATGGCTAGCAATGCAGTTTTGTCTCCAGAAAGACTTGGTCCATGTCCAGGCAAGCAGTTCCTACTGTTATAATCAGATTATAATCAGATTAAGGTTTTTTAGATTTAGGTCTCCCCCAATGTGATTAGCAACTACTTGAGGTGTGTTTCTATAATAGGCCTGTGATGCACTGTATTGATGATGTAATACGGCATTACAAGGGAAAGCTCAGAGCCTTATTTTGATTCTTCCTCCTTTCTTTTTGATTCCTTAGGGGGATATTGGCTGATGTAAAGGCGATGTTGCTAAGCAGATCTCTATGACTACAAGGCCCAAGAGAGTCTGTCTGTCTCAGCCTAATTACTAATTTGGGCACATAGCAAGTGGATGGGCTTACTTTACATTGGCATGAACAAATGCTGTAACTATTCCAAATACATTAAAAGACACATTACACTGTGCTAATGTTTTATACTGACTTCGCCGACAAAATAAACAATACAAAGCACAAAACTAATGCAGAGGTATCTCAAAGATAACAATAATGCACCATTTATATATATATATCTATACACAAACACAAATTTTGCAAAGTAATCACACTATCAAATCACCAGTTGCCGGGGCAATTTAATGCACTCACCTGGGCTGAAGCCCAGGAGCCTTGAATAATTCTGGCTTCTGGCTTCTGATTGGCTGATGCTCTCCTTATAGATCTCTTTGCCAAACTCTTCACCAGCTTTACTATTGCTGCACAGCAACCACTGCTTTCCCACAGGCCTTTAGTTCGTTGTTAACGTGTCAGTGTTTGAATTCGAAGCTCCGGTTGCAGTTTAAAGATGAAAATGTTATCAGCTTTCTGTGGAATAGGTATTTACAGTGTTTAGATTAATGAAACTATCAAACAGTTAATGTTACTTTGGGGGCTACGCTATAGGTATGACATTTACCATGTCTTGGCTATAAGATGATAGTAGGTTTTTCATTTTAATGAGTTACATGCCTTCGTATATCGTTGCTGTCCAAAGAAAAACCAAGTATCTCCAAAATGGCAACTTTACAGGAGAAGCCAAAAACCTCATTTAACTTAAAAGTAAGTCAATGGAACCAATGTTTCCAAACAGTTTGGGCCATTTCTGTTGGTCCATTCATCGTGAAATTCGCACTCAGCGTAAACAACTGTTGATTTGTTCAAATTATGCATAAAAGTAAAAAAGGACAAAAGTGGAGATACATGTTTTTTATTGGACAGCGACGATATCTCAGCTGCCTGTTTTTAACTTAGCTAGATATGTCACCTGGGCATGTGTTGATGGTGAGCAGGTGCTTACATCATGCATGAAGGTTAAGGTTCTGCAGAGTGGTTTTTTGAACATCAGCTTTGAAACATTTACACTCTCCTTTGAAAAAATAGTTGCACCCAGAAGGAATTAAACTTGGCGGGTAGGTTTGAAACCGTGAGACATGCGAATAGTTCAAGTTTACGCATGTGACGTAAGCAAGGACCATGCTGGCTTGCCATTCTGACTTGTGCTGTTGTGTTGTTAGCATCCTGTGCAAGCAAAATGTGCCTCTGAAGAGTTCAAATGCAATTTGAGTAGTTATAAGAGTGGCATGGATCTTGGAGAGCTATAGGAACAACAGAGAGGGGGAAATGGCGGACTGCCCGACATGCGCAGACTGACCCAACAGCCACGATTGTGGACATTCCTCCATGAGTCGTCCTGTAAGTGTCCGTACCATTGGTGAACGGCTGCACGACACAGGATTACACACTGTTATGACAAGTGTTATGGCGACTGCTCTTAACACCATGTCAGTGTTGCCAAACTGCAATAATGTGATGCCAGACTGTCATGTAGTGACTCAGAATGGCAGCGGCACCATGGTCAGCACCAAGATGAACACTTTGTTGTCACATGTCCAAAAGGCCTTATGATACTCCACAACCACCCCTACCACAAAATCTGCTAGAAATGTCTGACAATGATTATCGCAGGGCACCATTAGGCACCTCTCCTACTCCATGCCAGATGTACATGGCCGCCCAACACCATACTGAGAGACACTACTTCTTTATGTGTAGCTTAGTAAACACTGCCCAAATCAGTCTAAATAGCCATAACTTATTGTTCCTGATAACCTTTATCTTCCTCCCCAATAGCACTGCAATCTGTTTCTGGCTTTTAATTGTTGGGTTCAGGGTTTAATACTGAACAGTGAACTTAACTAGCAGCGGCTAGTTAACTAGCATATGACCATAAGAATAACATGGAAGTAGATGGCAACCCTCTGCTGTTTAGTGTTATAGTTGTAAGTCAATCATATCAGACCTGGAGCAGAGGCTCTGGTGTTAATTTCTCAAAAAATAAAGTTGATTCGTTTTGGCTAAACGTGTAGTAAAGTAAACATTAGGTGTTCAAAGTACACATGTTGAGTGAAACTGTAAGGGGACACAGAGTGAAATACATACCTACAGATTTGAGTACAGATTTGTGAACTATGGTTGGTATAGCTATCCAGTTTTTACCTGTAGCCTCTTAGCCAGCTAAATTCAAGTGATGTAAATAAAAAGGAGAAGCTTTTTAACATTAGCCAAATCAGTGTTAGCCAGTTATTTAAGTATTAGTGTGCATTTTAAGAAGCTTCACAGGTACTGAAAGTGTGAACAAGTGGACAAGTTCGAAATAACAGCACTGACGGCGCTTCTTTGTTTCTATATTTCTCTGTAGTATTCCAAATACAGTCACATAAGGAGTACCCACAGACTGATGTTTAGAGTATACTCCTTAATAACTCAGTGTGCTGGTGGATATATGGAATCTCTTTAAACGAGGCTACAGCTATGCTGAAAGTTAGGGTAAGAAGATTGGTTTATTAAGCCTTGAGTTCTTATAAGGATGACTGTAAAGGTGCCATAGAACAGAAACTGCATTTTACATTGTTATAGCTGAATAAGGAGAGTTCAATACATTAGCACTGATATACCATGAACCTGAAACTCTATTGCTCCATTTACACCCCCAAACAACAAAAACAGTGGGGCAACACTGAAAATGGTGGACTGTGTGGAGAAATCTGACACGTTAGCTGCTACCAACCTCCAAGCTAACAGACATAGCATAGCTAGCTAAATAGTATGAGGGTCGAGCATATTTACACAGAGGCTGATTTTATTTAGTCTATTTCCACATGGTTGCTTCTCTGTGGTCCTCCTGGTGTTAACCGGTTAACAAGCCAATCAGAGCAGAGCTCATTAAATTATTCATGAGCTCACCAAAAAGGGGGAGGCACCTTGTTTCATTCTAGGGCCTAATCATGAGGTGTAATTGGGGGGTGTAAAATCAGATCTGGCCTTTTTTCAGCCCGATCAACATCATCCATCCATCCATCCATCCATCCATCCATCCATCCATCCATCCATCCATCTATCCATCTATCTATCTATCTATCTATCTATCTATCTATCTATCTATCTACCTACCTACCTACCTACCTACCTACCTATCTTCCCTTTATTCTTGTGAAGTAAGAACTTCATTGTACAGTGCAACTACTTGTTTCTTTGTGCACAAGACAATGAAAGCTTGAATCTTGAATGTAAATAACTGAATACTAAACAGAGAGCAGGAGAGGAATAAGCTGATGGGCACGTCTGATCTGGTTTTAGTGCCGCTGCTGGATCTGTGCCTGTTACAGGTGGATGGATGCTATAAATCTGTGCAACAAACTAAAACATCTTACAACATACGACAGTCTTCATCAAAAGGTTTCGCCTTCTGCTAATCCAAAAGTTCATCACTTTGCGGGGGTGCGGGCTGGTTGCATAAAGACCCCCTAATAGTGGTTTAGCCTCCCATCTATGAGCTCCAATGCTGCGCCTGATCTTACTTGTTCTTTCATTACTGTCATCTTCTCTTTCACTATTGGAATATCACACACGGGGAGGGGCGGGGAGGGCTACCTACATGTGGACTCCTGTATGTAAATTTACCCTTTGCGCGTGGTTTGATTTCACCCTCTGTAAAGTTGTCAGTTTT
>JAMWET010000712.1:50000-77500 GCA_024036415.1 Prochilodus magdalenae
AGAGGCACACAGTATTTTCCAGCAAGGGAAGTAACATGCAACCTCTGTGAGAAAAGGAAGCATCATGCTAAAGTGTGTAGGTCAAAAGCAGTTGAGACAAATACGGCCCCTGACTATGGAGATAATAATTAAATCTTGCTCCGTTAAAGCTAGTTATGCACATGTCCTTTGGTTGGCACTAGGGCTAATGTGACAGCATTGCCATCCACTTTATACTGTGGAAACCAGGGGCTTAACAAACTCTGAACACCACAGAGACAGCACACAGAGTCACAAGCGTGACAGCACTGTAAGAATTTGCATAGACACAAAATAAACAATTCACGGAAAAGAAAAAGGCACATACAGCCAGCTGTTGAATACTCATTATGACAGTTGTAGGATGCTGAAGTGTTCTCAAAGCTGGACGCCTATTTTTTAAGACACCTAACAACTGTCCTATTTCAACCAATGTGCTTTGGCATATCGTCAGTACCTGAACGCATTCAAAAGATAAGGCCTGAATGGGGCTTGGTGGCGTCACATGCCAGACAAACCATCATTCTTATCTTTGTTAGAACACAAGCAGAGCATGTCCCGTGGCTTACAGCAGCAACTTCCCAACCTCAAGAGGCAGTGAGACTGAACACTGAAGTGTGAGGTCTAAAAAAAACAACATTTTCAGGCCAGATGGAAGTGGAAGGTTCAGGTGTGGGCACTTACCCAGTCAAAGTGCAAGCGCTGACCCCGATTGCAGAACCAAGAAATGTCAGTGAGGTCAGGCGCTGCCTAGGTATGGTGAGGTGCTCCCTAGGCTGGCTGTAACTCCAAAGGAGAGACAATGGTTTCAATTGGTGCGTTCCCGTACAGGCTGGGAGCAGGAAGTCAGCAGGTGAGACTGGTAGCATATCCTTTAAGAACACTCAGCAGCTTGTTACAAAAATATGGCCAGACTGAACAGAAGGCATTTGCCCCTATCTCAACAAGTCTCTGAATTTCTGGTTGCCATCACACTTTACATAGAAACCTTTGCGTTCATTCCTAGGCTCCAAGGCCTAGATGGGTAACCTTTTGAAATCCATCATCTGCAAATGCAACTGATTCAGTACACCATTACAATATCAAAAAGTTGCTGGGAAGAAGACAGGTGTGGCAGATGTGCTCTTACTGTAGATACTGTGATGGCTGGCATACCTACCAGAGAAATAAGAGGCTGAATGAAGTGCAACAATGTCAGGATAAAAAAAAAAAATGGCTACAGTTTAAGAAATTCTGCATTGAAGCAGACAAGTTCTCCGTTAACCAAACCTTTCCACTATATCTGCTCACGATGAAATATGCATAACTTCTAAAAGGGCAAAGATTAATATCACCACCCTTTTGAGCTGATATTCAGAAAAGGCTACATGAAAGACAAAGTGCATAGCTATAGAGTCATTCATTTGTTCAGTCACCATCTAAACTACTTATCCTCCCTGGTAGTGGGCAGTGCTGGAGCTCAGTGGTTAGTGGGAGAAACACCAAGGACAGGTCACTAGTTCACCACAGGACATAGGACATATGTGCAAAAGAAAGAGTAAACTAGAAACTCCCTTTTGAATTATCAGACGAGCAGAGGAACAAAGTCCTGTGCCTCTTGTTTTAGTCAAATCCTTACAGGTTAATCCAGTACGGACAGATCTTTACAAACACAGCCAGGCAGTAGCAGGCAGGGTAACTTTAATTAGAGGTTTACATCTCGTAATCAGACTTGTTTGAATGCCAGGGGAGTTTTCCTACATGCTCGGGCTATATGAGTGATGATATGTATTTTTCTCCACAGTGAGTTCCTCATGCCAGGAATGGTTGACACACACATCCACGCCTCACAGTACAGCTACTCAGGGACTGCCCTCGACCGGCCCCTCTTAGATTGGCTCAACGAGTACACTTTCCCTGTAGAGTCACGCTACAAGGACCTGGATTTCGCCAAAGATGTCTACACTAAAGTTGTGGTGAGTTGCAGCGTAATGACTAATGCTAGACAGCAGCATGATCATTTTAGTCTGAGAACCTTTAGTAACATTTCTTATGAGTTGTGTTTGGGGAACCCATTACTCAAGTGGATGAACCCGATGACTCTGAGCACATTACAGCAGTTATCAAAGTCACTGAAATGTGAATGTTAGTGGATGTACAAGGTGAGTGCCTGTAATACAGTGGTCAGTAAGTGGAAGCACAAGGTGGGTGTTTCTAATAAAGTGGCCAGTTAGTGGAAGTACAAGGTAGGTGTTTCTAATAAAGTGGCCAGTGCATGGAAACACAAGGTAGGTGTTTCTAATAAAGTGGCCAGTTAGTGGATGTACAATGTGGGGGTTTCTAATAAAGTGGCCAGAAAGTGGATGTACAAGGTGGGTGTTTCTAATAAAGTGGCCAGAAAGTGGATGTGCCAGGTGGGCGTTTCTAATAAAGTGGGCAGTTAGTGGAAACACAAGGTAGGTGTTTCTAATAAAGTGGCCAGTTAGTGACAGCACAAGATAGGTGTTTCTAGTAAAGTGGCCAATTAGTGGATATTCAAGGTGGGTGTTTCTAATAAAGTGGCCAGTGCGTGGAAGCACAAGGTAGGTGTTTCTAATAAAGTGGTCAGTGTGTGGAAGCACAAGGTAGGTGTTTCTAATAAAGTGGCCAGTGCGTGGAAGCACAAGGTAGGTGTTTCTAATAAAGTGGCAAGTTAGTGACAGCACAAGGTAGGTGTTTCTAATAAAGTGGCAAGTTAGTGGATGTACATGGCGTGTTGGTGTCTAATGATACCTGATGTGTTGTTGATGTTGATGCTACACGTGTGCTATTCATGTCTGATGATTTATTGTTATCCGTTTAGTGAAGATTTGTCAAGTCTAGATGTACGTAGGTGCCCGGTGACAAAGATGTCTTTGTTTTCTATGGTTGTAGAAAAGAACTCTACGTAATGGAACCACAACAGCATGTTACTTTGCCACCATACACACAGACGCCTCGCTCCTGCTTGGACAAATTGCAGGTAACTTAAAGACAAATACACAAACGCTTTAACCTTTAACCCTTTGGAGATCCATTGGGAAACAGTATGTGTTCATGTTTAATCTGTTACATAAGACGAGCCGGAGGTTCTACTGTTGTCCAGCTGAAATCCAGAGAAATCCAGTCATTGATTTTATGCTGAGAATGAGTTACTCTGTTGCAAATGGACAGCATGTTAAAGTCCATTCATGATTTAATAATTAGCCATAACTTTAATGGCTAATTTATAGGGGAATTTCATTCATTGTTTTAAACTTTTTGCATAATATTTCCTTCAGACTGGTTTGGAAATATTGTAGGGAGACTAGATTTAGAATTGTTCTCAGTGAGGGTCTATTCAAAGCTGGCTTTACACTGTAAAACCTAATGCCAATTTTAGTTGTTTGAAAATCTTCATGAAATTAAATAGCACTTGAGTTCAACAATGTAAAGAGCTACAACAGCTGCTACTTTGTTAAATGAGCTCATTAATAAGTGTTTTTTATAATCTGTCTTTTGTCAATGTTTGCCCAAATGGAAGTGGAATCATTCAGACATAAATGGACCCAGGCCTTAATTTCAGTTTAAAATATAACATGCATTAGACTGTACATTCATTGATTAATAAGAAATAGGACTAAATATTTGCCCACGCAAAAGACACCTCTGGTAAAACTCAGATGACAAAGTTATGTGAGATTCACGAGGGCAGGGGGCATCTTACCACAGTTAAGGAGGGCTCAGTTTCCCTTTAAAATATAACATGCTTTGGCTTGTACTTTGATTGACTAATAACTAAAAGACTAGAAATGATTGTCCACAAAAATGGTACATTCTGTAAATCTAAGATGACAACAGTTATGCAAGGCTCACGGGGGGGGCTTCTTAACATGGTTGC
The DNA here is from genome assembly GCA_024036415.1 of Prochilodus magdalenae. NCBI lineage: Eukaryota > Metazoa > Chordata > Actinopteri > Characiformes > Prochilodontidae > Prochilodus > Prochilodus magdalenae. Next base: position 53,896 of record JAMWET010000712.1, read on the forward strand.
CTTTATAGAGAAAGCCCTTTTAAATCATTTCTCTTTAATTAAATGAAAAATTAAATGTTCTACGGTTCCATTTTATTTTTAACCTTATTTGAATGAAATATCTAACTCTTATTTTAGCTTTATTTTTAATTGCCACTATTCTTAAGGGGCTCTAGATACAGTCAAAATATTAAAAAAGTTATTTTTTCCAGAACCACCATTATTTACTATTTTGTAGACAGTCCTTGACTCCTATGACCATCACTGTAAAGCCAATGTCTGCAATGATCCATTTCAATTAAACCATTCTGAAACCTCTTGTAAATAGCCGCCGTTAGTGTTATTTTATTTTTATGATTAACTTTTACTGAGCTGTTAGTTTAAAAATACAAAATATTAATGTTTTTTAAATGATCTAGACTTGATGTGTCTTTTTGGTTCTTATCCTGCAGATAACTTTGGCCAGAGAGCACTTGTGGGAAAGGTGTGCATGGACTGCAACAGTATGGTGTCGCACTATAAAGAGCTCCTGAATGAATGCGAAGATGAGACAAAACGGTTGGTTTGATTACGGGACGGCCCCAGTCTGCATGTTCTGTAGAACTACATGACTTACATACAATGTTAAAACGGAAATAGAAAAGGATGCTCCTGAAGGCTGAAAGAGCCTCGTGTTTGGAAGCGTATGAGTCAAAGATGGTGTGTAAACTGAGACCATATAGATGGTAGGTTGGTTTTGGCGCTGGAGCAACAATGGCTTTCATACAAAAGCGACAAGACTGCACCCACTACAACATACAACAATACAAGCCTTCTGCCAAATCTGAGTCATAGGCTGCTTTGTCAAACATTAGATGAATCTGTAGGACATGATTGCTGTTATATCCCATTTTGATGAAACATATCACTTCAGAGAACATCTGCACAATGTGCTAATCGTGTCATAGTCGGAGGAAGCGAGACACAACCCAACACATTATGGTTTCAGGTTAATATATTGAAATGTATTTCAGTTCATATTTATACAACCCACCTCCACAGCTCTGCTAGGAATGAGATCATATATACGCTGTCTATGAACAGCTAAGTGTCTGTAACAGACTAATGGGCCGATATTAAGAGTGGCTAAATAGTCTGATAAACAAGATGAATTAAACGCAGTTATTAATCATTAAACATCTCTAAACTCCCACTACCAAAACAATCCTAACACTACCAAACACTTTACCAAATGTTTCAATAGTGACTGTATCCAAAGTTTTAGCTAATTTGGAGCAGAACTTGACAACGCCAACCAGTATAGACAAGTAAACACAGCTTTGAACAGCGGTACACACATAAACTCATCATAATTTTCATTAAAACAAAGTTTAAATTTGGCAGTGACAACTCATATTCATGTTACACACTGACATTTAGAATTTGAGACACATTTACTTTACACCAATGAACTTCAACTGTGTCCATAAGGGATAGGGAGCAGTGCCAGCTCTACAATGCAGCCACTTCCCAGTAGGAAGCACCCTATGAATGATAATTTTGTAAATATGCAGTTTATCACTTATCTTAGTTAATGTGTCGGGCTTAAATAGATTGTATATATCTACGGTCTGAATACTAGGCAGTAGGCTTTATTAGAACAGCATGTTAATACTGACCCTACAGTGTGGAGGCTGTTCTTCAGTTGTTAACATACTTCAAAACATGCGATGTTAAAATAACGTAGATGTGTACACTTACAGGCTAAACTTCAGGATGTATCTGTCTGACTTTTGCCAGATTTCACAAAAAATGGTGCAATGGAATACAAGAACACGACCACTTAGTTATTAAATTGCTACTAGACTTTGGGTGCCACTCATCAGATGGCATGTTTGTTGACTTTGTAAGTGAAATGAGGTTACACGTCATCTGCAGAAAACAAATTCACATTTTATTTGACAATGTTTGTTTAACTGAATTTAAAGTAATGGGAAGGAAATTAAAACTTAAAGTAAGGTCTGGGCAAACGTTATAGCACATTCTATATTCTAGTCAGCAAACAATTAGAAGCTTATTTAATAAATGCCGTATTTAAATTCGCTATAGATGTTCTGTCAGAGGTTTTCAAACTTTCCCATATGACTTCATTACTTATATATCACTTGGGGAAAGTATCACTAAAAGAACTACTTTAAAAGATAAGCCATTTCTATTGGTTTATTCATCATTCAATGCTCTCTTGATGCAAATTAAGTGACACACAAAGACATTTAACAAATATGCTCTCATGGTGCTGTTACAGCTCATTTGTGTTTGTGACATTACACAGTTATTACAGTTATTACACAGCTACGGCGCAATGCCTAATAATATTGCAATATTTCAATGTTTAAATGTCTTTCCTTTTCTTTACAGTTTCATACATGAGCTGCTAAAAAAAAAGGTAAAGTAAATCACTGCAGCATACCATTACACCAATGTGAATAACCACAATGAACAATTACTATCAGCTCTACCAGTTCACTTATTTCGTTATTTCACAATTAGTTCTTCATTAACTTCATTGTCACCACTATGACTAGAGCAGCATAATTAGATACTCGATTGACGTTAACTTGAACAGTTTCAAAATGTAGTTTTGACCAGAGGATGGATCTGGTTCCTTGAGGAAGTTTTTCCTTGCCACTGTCGTCTTCGGCTTGCTCACCGGGGCTTCTTTCTTTTCTCTACTTAATGAATTATTATTAGTGAATTGCTGTAAAACTACTTTAAGACTACATCAGTTGTAAAAAGCACTATAGAAATACATATAGAGATACATTTGATATTAAGCATCTGTTTTAAATGCTGTACTATCAATCCACTGCACTTTGGAGAAGTATGTTGTAAAATGTGAAATTAACTCTGGGTCTAAACCAGCTTTCTCAATGATAAAAAGAATAATGATTTTGAAAACTGGTGAACAAAATGCTTATTTTCTCCTCCCAAATGTTTCCGAATTATAAGGTCACTAAAGAGTTGAAATATTGGTAATGCTACATACAAGCTACAAGTAACCTAAAACTTTAGGGGCAGCACAATAAAGTCTACTACCACACTTTAGTTTTATTATTAGTTTATAATAGTATTAGCTATAAAATATTTAGGATTAGTGTATAATTCTATAAGGGGTGTTGTCTGCAAGCCAATATCCAATTTTATCACTTTGTGGATTCCAGTACAGTGCTTGGGAGTTTGGAGTTCCTATTCCTGAGTGCTCGAAATTAAAGAATTTGTTTTGAGCTCTATTAAAGTTTAGCTTCTGTTTACTACCGGCGCTTGCTAGTTCATAGTAGGTCACTTTCTAAAACGATGAATCACTTTCTTCCTGTATACATTGATAACTAGCAGCCAGCTGTATCATTTAAAAAAAACGCCATGTTCCCCAAAGATACACATGAAGTGTGTTTTTCATTTTTTCCACCTTTACAAAAACACAGTTAGCTTGCACATAGCAGTATACATATTTCAGCTCACCTAAATACCTTGCTATTTTAGGGATCCACCGATATTAAGAGGAAAAAATAATAGTTTAAACTTTTGTTAACTGCAGAACATTCCAGAAATGATTTTCAAAACAGCATTCATTTTACCTTAGACACTTAGACACTAGAATGACAACATGACTTGTAAACCTATGTGGTAAAAAGTTCAATGACCACCCAAAGGTCATATCTGTTGATTGTTGAGATTCTAAGATTGTCAAATTGCAACCAAAAAGTCTGAGGATCCCATAAAATACTTTCATACTGAGATCATATTCTGCCATATGTGATCACAGTGCTTTAAAACAAAACGTCAGGCATTTGTGTGTTTAATAAGGTTTTTCATTTTTATTTATATGTGTATGTATGACAGTACGCTCATGTTAAGCCGGTGGTGACCCCACGCTTTGCCGTTTCCTGTTCCTCCTCCCTGCTCCACACCCTGGGAAAGATTGCCAAAAACAATGACCTCCACATTCAGGTATACCACATACACCCACATTTCATTGCATGACTTTCATCCTACAATAGAATGCGTTTCAAAAAGACGTTTCTGTTTTGAGATATATTTAACGTAGCTTATGTAATTGCTGCTGTAATAAAAGGTAGTAAAACCTGCTGGACCCAACAGGCACGTCAAGACATGCTATACCAAACAATAGTTTGTAATGGAATCTGTGGTATCCAAAGCCAGTATCCAGCAGTGAACCATTACAACTAGACCTAGGTCTTCAATGTGGGCCATAACTGGCAAAACCTGAAAAAAAAACCCACATCTATAATCTAATGGGATTCTTGTAGTTAAGTTAAGATTTTTTTGGCTATTCTAGAGTAGACACGAACTTTTGAAGTGCGTAAAAGACATTCCATTTTTTAAGCACCTTTTTTTTTTTTTTTTTTTACAAATTATTAATATATAACAGTTTTAGTATTTCTAAGTAAATTCAACTGCTCTGCTCTCTAGATGACCACTCCTGTCACAGTGGTTCCTAATAATAATACCTGATTAATATTATGTTTTATTGATAGTCCTTGGTAACTCACATCTCTATTGGGTTATTATACATTTGCTGCTCTTGATAATGTCTGGTATATGCTCATTTATTTATTTTTTACCGTAGGCCTCTTTTGTCATCTTATTATTATTATTATTATTAATCTCTCTGTGTTTATTAGCATATTAGTGCAATATCCACCAAGGCTTCTCCTGCATATGTCTAGTACATTATGTACTTCATAAATATGTACATGTACTCTTCTCAGTTTTGTAACCTGTGGTTAAAAGCTCTTCGGTAACTCCGCCCTATTTATTTTGAACACCTTTGCCCTTGGGATTATAGACCAAAACAAAACCACACCTTTTTTTAAGCTCGGGTTTCTAAACATGAATACACATCAGTAAAGATCTGCGATGAAATCCATCGTACCTTTTACTGTCATGCTTCCTGATCATTATCCATCGAATACACCAACACACTTTTATGAGTTAAATTTGATGAGTTAAATTTGATGTTGTGTCGACTGTCAGATGTCAGACAGATGCATTTGATAGCCAACATGATCTAGTATAGAGGACATTATGGTTTGGAATGTGCTGGCAATTTGAATCTTTTCTTTTCCAGAGCCACATCAGTGAAAACAAGGAAGAAGTGAAGCTGGTTAAGGAGCTTTTTCCAGACTGCCAATCCTACACAGATGTCTACCTCAAGCATAATCTGCTAACAGACAAGGTGAGAAGTGTCTTAATATTATTATTTATATTATGGTTTTTGTCACCAGACTGAATATCATTCACTGTGACTGAATAACAATGTGCGGAGTAGGGGATTATGAAGAAACACTGTGAAAATCAATTTTAGCTGACTACTTCTAATGTATCATGTGTTGCTAATTATGTAAACCACCGCATACATAATTTTTTTTGCACAATCTCCAATAATAGGACACAGCATTGTTGGTTCAAAGGCTTTTTTAATCTGCAGCTTGTGAGAATCCGGGAGAATCTTTGCTTTGTACAGGCTCTAAAGACACGCCAATCAGGTTATGCAAAGCAACTTATTTCCATAATAAATGATGAGGATTATGTTAATGAGTTATTAATAAGGTTACACATGGTTAGGGTCAATCATGCTGGTAAGGCATCATCATAGGAATATAGCATTTTAAAGAGAAAGCTGGCAAAACAACTTTGGCTAGCAGAACAGTTGGCTAGCATGTAGTTTGTGCTCATCTTTAAAATTTGAAAACTTGGACTGAATATAGATACTCCATTTCTGTATTCTAAATATATATTCCCAAAGCTTCCCAATCCATTATATGCCAACCCTGCATGTCAACTATAGAAACTTCAGACTAACTGAACATGTTTGTCCTCTTTCCATAACAGGTTTGTTATTTAACCCTGACAGGTTTTTAGTTGGTGTTTACTTTCGTCCCATGTCAAAGTCTTACAGCTAATAATGAGAATAAACTAATGATCTACTAAATACTCAAGACTTCACTTGCACCCCAGATATTTAAGACACAACTTGGACTCACATGAAGCAACTTATATATGAGTTTTTATCATCCAAAAACTTTAGAAATCATCTTGTCTGAGCTCATATCCTGCTGGAAGCTGCTATGTGCGAAGGGTGTGTTGCGACATGCTTGTGGTTTTATCAACACATTGCAAGTGACGTCCTAGCTAATGTCTGAACGTATGATCACACACCCTGTGGCAAGTACATACTGCAGCAACATATCACTGATCCATTAACTTGCCATCCTGAATAGATGTACGGACAGTTTGTTCCATGACTTTCCTGAAAAAAAATGTCTAAATTAGGTATGAACCTTCTGTTAGTTTATGTAGGTGGTTGATCCATCGTATCACATCACTTCTTCGTTTTACCTATTTTTAAATTTAGCACTGAAGTGTAATGGCCCCAAAACCACTTTCTAATTTCTGTTCAGGTCATCGTGTACTGGCTACGCAAAGAAAAAATTAACATGTCCCTATGTCTGGTACCTACCTGTACCATCAGCCCACATATAATTAATTTATTCTGAAATATGTCAAGGTCCAAAGAAATATATTCTCCATTTCACAATGTCTTTAAAGTCATGGTCAGGAAACTTAGTGATATTTGAAGTTCTGTGTTGTTGCTGTACATGTGGCCTAGGAGATGTTGTGAGCCGTGGTCAGGCTGTTAACATTTGGAAGGCAAAATATAGCAGAAACCACTGAAGCTAGAGGCAAAGATAGCAGAGGCAGCCTGTTGATTTGGACTCTTTATAAAGCAAAAGATTTTGAAAACTAAGCTGATTACAATATTTAAAAGTTTGGCTCTATTTTGGCTCTTCACAAAACTAGAGCCCATCCAAAGCTTAGGGTCAAGTGATTTGTAATCAGTACTGGGCATTATAATTTACATGTCTTAGGTCTGTCTGAACAACTGTAACAATTTAGTAACTTTAAGTAAATAGCCTTGGATTAAGCTGATTTCAGTGCCTAACAACTAACTGCTCTGCTCTCTAGATGACCACTCCTGATTAATATTTTGTTTTATTGATAGTCTTTAGTACTTCATATCTCTATTGGGTAATTATACATTTGCTGCTCTTGAAAATGTCTGGTACATGCTGATTTCTTTTAGAAGACGTTTTTTTTTTAATCGTAGGCCTTTTTTTTTTTTCATCTTATTATTATTTTTGTTAATCTCTCTCTGTGTTTATAAGAGTATTAGTGCAATATCCACCAAGGCTGCTCCTGCATATGTCTAGTACATTATGTACTTCATATATATGTACATGTACTCTTCTCAGTTTTGTAACCTAGATGGCAGTGTCTCCACACTGCCATCTAGTGCTGCCACACAACGAACAGAAACTCTTACAACGCCTCCATGCCCGTAGAACAGCAGTACTGTCATTTACCATTGCTGGAAAGCGGTTTTAAACGGCCAGGCGATTTTAATTTATTACATCTAAAATGTTCATAATGTACATACGGTTTAAAAGTGCGAAAAAAAATTAACACAAATCACAGTGAAGGTTCTTAGAAGGTTGTAATTTGTATTTAATGCTTCTAATGTTGGAGAACTAATCATAATGTCAATTGCAACTGGCAGACGGTGATGGCTCATGGTTGCTACCTTAGTGATGAAGAACTGAAGATTTTTCATGAAAAAGGAGCAGCAATCTCGCACTGCCCAAACAGCAACATCTCGTATGTGCATCTTCTTTAGTCTCATCAGACATTGTTTGGATCACTGCTAATACTACACTGCACCTAACATTTTAGAATATAAGTGGTCGAATTATGTGTTTGCATGGTTTGGATCAATTAATGATGTACATGTACGTAGATGACTGGGGATGTTACAGACCAGTTGTTATGGCCACCAGTAGAAATTTATAGTGCTCATTTGTTGCATGCGCTGTAGCGACAAATAATACTACCCAGCTCCAGCTGATTTTTAAAAAAAGCTCAATATGAAAAGACGATTTATACATTTTCTGTGTCTTCTCTTGCCTTGCCCCTATCTTCACCATCTCTAGCTTGTCCAGTGGCATACTTAATGTTCGCAATGTTCTTAACCACAAAGTGAAGTTGGGCTTGGGCACAGGTGAGTTACAGCAGTTTGTTTAACCACTAGCATGACGTAAATATCCAGTGTATTAAGTCTATAAGGAATAACTGGGGCAGATTTTCCTGGAGTGGTGCTTTGATATTTCTTAATGGTGTATTTATTCTTTGGTGCAGATGTAGCAGGGGGCTACTCCCCCTCAATCTTGGATGCTCTTCGTCGAACTATGGACACTTCAAAGGTTCTAAGCATACTGGATGCTCAGCATAAGGCTCTCACCTTTGAGGAGGTCTTTCGGTTAGCCACGCTTGGGGGCAGTGAGGGTAGGGTTATCTCTTTTTACATGACTCTAGTTAAACACTCTGACATTTTACTCTAAACATACACACCCACAATATTATAGGATTTTCATTACAGAATTTTGCAAACAGGAATGGAAAGGAACTGCTGGGACTTTTGTGAACCTAATTACTGTTTTTTATTGATTCTCTGGTGTTTGCAGCACTCGCGTTGAGTGAGCAGACAGGAAACTTTGAGGTGGGGAAGGACTTTGATGCTCTGCGAGTGAACATGTGTATTCCTGGAGGCCCAGTCGATGTGTTTCCTAGACAGGGGCCCAAGGTTCGAATCTTTCCGTCATTTATGTAAACAGCACTTTCTCCAGTTTGTCTACATGTGGTAAACGTTCTGACATACTGACACCATAGATTTATAAACCTGATTAAGGTCTCCGATGTGTGGAAATAGTATGCATTAGAGATATTAAATAAAGTCAGGTAGGTTGTCTGGTGTATAGACTTTTTAAAATGTTGTGTACTTCATTACATCTTGTACAAGAAGCACTTGTAAGAATACAATATGGATGTTAAGATGTTAGAAAGATGAGTAACTCGTTAAAATTTTGTCTTCAGCATGATAATTTTACAATTTTATCTGCTACAACAAATAAATGTAGTATATATATATATATATGGTTGTTACTATGTAAAAGGGTACTCTTCTTTCACGCTTTGTTGACAGTTTATTGTCTTTATTTGTTTTCAGGTCATTTTGGAGAAATTTCTCAATCTGGGTAGGATACTTGCTTTGTCCATATACTGTAAATGGCCACATTAAATAACTTTCTTAATAATATTAATAATACTTGTTGTTTCCACACATTCCCTACTTGTTCTTTTGTACATGAATTGTTTTGGCTAAGTTATACATAATACATAGGAATACATGATACATTTATTCATACAAGATTAACTCTGTTGCCATTCAGTGAAACTTGATTCAAGTTAACCAAAGAAAAGGTAATGGCAGAAAAAAAACTGATAACATGTATACAGTTTTAAAAAGTTTGGGCAGCCCATTCACAATTTTTATTTCTGTGAATATGATCAGTGTCCCTACGAACCAAACTGTTGGTCATATGTGCACCGCTGAAATGTAAACACTCAGTCATTGTAACAAAGTAAGAATGTAAGTTATTCAGACAGCTGGAAGTAATGAGTATTGTAAGAGCACCCCTTGCTGTTCATCAGAGTATTCACCCCATCAATAGCCCCAGTAATATTTTTTCTGATGCGTTTTCATTAATATTAACACTAAAAGGTACTAAGAGGGGATGGTGGAGTTAGTTATGGTGAACTACAGTGCCTGTCACAAAATGATAAAATGATAGAAACAGGTAGTTGAAAAAGAAGTTGGGACACTGCTGGGGATATCCTAATAATCTATTATAATTATTTATCTATCCTCATTAATAAAATATTTTGAGTGTTTTGGAAAGTTAAAATGCTTCTGTAATAATGTTTCTTACTTAGGTGAGATTATGAACCTAATAACAGTTGTTCTGTAATGGCTTTCATCATAAATTCAGTCTTAACTGAAGTTGCCATGATGACACAGCAGATAGCATAAGAATTTAGGACTAAGATGTTTACGTAATATGGTGTATAATAAGTTAAAGATGACACATTTTGTTTAACGTTTTAAGTATGATTATTTTTATATTTATTTCTTTTTTTTTCACAGCTCCATATAGTCTATATGTCTTTAGCCTAGGTGTCTGTAAACCTTTAATTACCAAAAAATTCAAATAAGGCTAATCTTTTTTTCTTGTTTCTTGTCAAATTGTATTTATAGCATTATAGAACAAAATTTCACCTGCATGCCATTCAGTAACCCCTGTGTTTGCGTTTTTTTCAGGTGATGATCGGAATATTGTTGAGGTGTTCGTGGCTGGGAGAAGAGTTGTGCCGTTTCCAGAACTACAGTAATTATTCCAGGGCCTACAGTAAACTAGGCCATTCGACTGTTAACAAGGATCTCTAAAATGGTGCTAAACAGAAGACAGCATTTTACTATGATATAACTCAAAAGTTTTTAACTATTATTATTTCAATGTGTTATATACTGTGGTGACATAAATCTCACACATAGCACTTTTTTATGAACAACACAAAATTTCAACTGTGTTATATTTTATGGTGATATAATAGTAATTTTGTCAGGACAACATCCATCCAACATCCAACATCCATCTCAGGACATTTTGTTTGTTTATGTTTTCAAGCCTAATGTAGCCTTGTTGTAATGAAGCACTATTAAACCTGCACTTTTAAAATTGCTAACTGCAGTAACTCCTCAGAAGGAATTAAAGGATTTGCCATTTTTCCCATTTGCCTCTGTAAATTTATTCTACCGATGCCAAACACTACAAGCTTAAAGATGGGTCTGTTTAATGGTGTGGCAAGCGTATGTGGAACCAACATTTTTCTACTTATGATCTAGTTTGTTAGATAGGGGGGTTAAAGCTTTTAGCTCTATCCCGAATGTGTCAAATCACACACCGAACATGCTAAAGTAATTACATAGTTCAAATGGCTTCAGTGTCCTTACACACACAAACTCACACACACACTTTTTTGTGGTCTCTCTAGCTGTCTCTTTCATCTGTTTGTTCTGTGAGTGACAGGCGTCCAATCAACTGCTTTCTCTCAGTCTCACAGTCCCAGACTGCCATATACAGGTGGTTCATTCTGGCATTACAACAGATTTAAGATTGCTATATGGTGTAAGACATCAAATCACCAATAGGTGGAGGTAGTGTTCTGTTTATGCAAGATCTACTGACTGCATTGCTGAGTAATTCTAAACCAGACATGAGGACTGTAAACGCCTGGGTGGCTGGTCTACTTAAATGGAGCTTGCCTTGGGAGGGTGGGCTATTTTTGCCACACAGTATGGGAAAACGCATGTTTACTTTACTTTTTTTGTCTGCGGTTACTGTGTTGGACTCCTCTGTATGTGATTTTAAGGACAGTTCAAATGTAATCATACAGATGACCTTTAGTGTTTATATCTCCTTTGTTCATGCTGTCTCCTATACACACACACACACACACACACACAGTGCTAACAATCCCACTTTGTATTCTCGGCCAGGCAGGTCTGTCCAGTGGAGCTAGAGTGGTAGCTGATTCCTTTACACTCTGTAATTACCAGTTCAAGCAAGACATACTATTCCACAGTGTACCTTAAACAAAGCATGTGTGCACTTTCATATGTAATTTTTTAGATCCTGCCGAGTATTAGATTGCTTTCCTGAATTTAGGTGTAGCAGTTAGGAACTCCATCTTTACACTATGACTGCTAAGCAGACAGTGTTTCTCCAATTCTTACTTAGCTGTTCTCTCACTCACTTCTGTTTCTCTCCTCCTCCTCTCCCCTTTCCGCCCCGGGTTCCCCTCTTTCTTCCTGGATCTCTTCCCACCATACTGGTAGTGTCCTCAGACTATTTATCTCTACCCCTTGACTTTTCCTTTCACACAACCACTGAAAAGAGCAGCATTCAGGCCTGCCACCACTCTATTCAAAGGTGAGAAAATTAAATGTCAATTCAACAAAAGTGTGAAAAAGAAACAGCCTGTTAAAATTTGACCATCCTAATCAACACTTTACTGACTCACACCACAAATGACTCAGTAGTTCCAAACTTGTAAAAATGTTATTTCAAAACAGGTAAGGCTTGGTAGGTTTCAAACAAAGATTCTATCAAACAAACCTCACAGACTGACAGACAGGAGTAGTTGACTAAAAATGTCTCTCTGATGAGACGGTAGGTTGTGACTCGTGTTTCGGCAGGGTATCATCTGTACACATGTGTCAGAGATCTCCTCCAGCTGTACTGAGAACTGATGACAGAAGAACTGGAAGGCTATGTTCCAGGGTTCTTTTGAAATCTTTTTCTACGTCCCTATTCACTCAGGTTTCATGTGGTACACATGGGTAGTATAGCTTTAATCTGACATTTTCTAAACCCAAATATATCCCAAAAACATTTTGCCTAAGTCTGGCCCAACCCCCAGAACCATGAAAACAAACCCAACTGTCTTCTCAAACATGAACCACAGACATAAACAAAACACAGGCTTTCTAATAATATCACATATTCAGTTACATCACAATGTTATCTGGTGATAATGACAGCTGTCATGTGATCAAAGTAGGTAAACAATGTCAAAAGATTATGAGCTTTCAACATTTATTCAACAATCCATGGTTTTAAACGATATCCCGAAGTATTGAATTTCAATAAACTTTACAACTGTGCTGTTCTCATCCAGCCACATGGATTATCGGACAGGTCTGAAAAAAACAAGTGTCTGGAAGTAAGGCCACTGTGAAATTTTCGACAGTATAACACCCTATAAACTGAACTACAACCATTTATATATTAGGGAAAAGAATTATGAGCAAGTAAGCGGTTCACTGGTGTTTTTCTTGCCAGTTTTCATACATTAGGCACATGGGTTTATGGCTTATGTCACACTTTTGCTTTGCCAAAGCATTGTGCAATTGAGTGATTTTGTTCTGTGCTAGCAATCATCATTCAAGTCATCAAGACCTTGATGATTAGCTAATGAGGTGAATCAAGTATGACAGAGCAAGTGAAACACTCGGCTGGTTATTACTATAATTCCCCCAAGCCAGAATCTGAAATGTTTTATAGGTTTTTACTCATAGAGGAAAAGGAGCTGAAATATTTTGTAATACAGTAATTATAACCTTAATATGATTACTTATACCTCAGACATGTGTTTTTTGCCTGACTAGACCTATGCGTGTACATGCATGTGTAATGGGGTATGTGTCAGGGGCCCATAGGCGGTGTTGAGTTGTTTTGATATACGCAAGCATGCATGTGTGTGTGTGAGAGAGAGAGGGAAAAAGAAGAAAACAGAAATCAGAAAGGTATTCAGCACTAGAGCATAAATCAGGTTTGGACTAAAGCGCCAACAATCTTGGCTTCACAACAAATATAAGCATGCTATATCCACAGAAAATATTGAAATTACCCTCTGAGTGTATGCTGAAAGGTGGAAAAGTAAGCAATGTGACTATAGAAAAAGTAGGAGTGGAATGATTCTCATTCCTTAGAAACGTTTGAGAACAAGACTGCTGGTCTCCAGAGACACATGGGCTGTTACTGCACAGAAACTCACGTTTTTTAAAAGAAAAGAGGTGGGGTGAAGGGGCAGAGAGGGTGGGAGCTGACATGAGAGAAAGCAAGCGAGACAGAGAGGGAGAGAGAGGGAGAGATGTGGCAAAGGGTGGAGAGGTAGTCAAAATAAATTGGGGGAACCAAAGAGATAAGTAAGTGTATGTGTGCATGTTTGGGTGGAGGTGTCAGTACAGAGAGTGCAGTGCCTGTGAGAACATGTGGAGTTAAATCAGTGCACGTGCAATTGCAGCAACACAGTGTATGCAGTGAAACCTTTATACACATATGATATCACAGATATTTCCCTTGGGTAGCTGCTCATAGACATACTGACTCAAGTTTAATTATACAGGAAATCTGACATGGAATGAACAGTGCAATGTTGTTATTGAGTTAAAAGACAGGCCTAGTAGTGTTTTAACATGGTTATATCAAATTACACTTTATTTCAACATTATGGTACGTTAATGCTAAACAAATAGTAGTACAGTAGGTACAGTTTTCAATGCATCAGCTTAATCAGAAGCAATTACCAACACTTAAATCCAGTTGCTTGTCTATAAAGTTAATGTTCTCTATTACCTAATGTCAGTTGTGACCTGCCAGGTACTTGTGGTTGTGTGAAACGCTGCTAAGCAAACAAAGATGGGCACAAATAGGCATCAATGCTGATATAAAGTAAATATTGCTCTTGTCTTTCCTGTAAATAGATGTTAAAGCCAAGTGGGGTCATTTATGTGCTACTGCAACTCAAATCAATTGGCTTCTATTAAGTTCTACTCCAAAGTCAAATTAACTGAAGACATGTATAATCAATAACACACTGCTGAATATATAAGGTAGGGAGAAATCACTTTGAAAAAGTAGTGAGTAGTTTGTTCATGTGGTTATTCTGATAATATATTACATGCAAAAATCAAATATTAAAAACTATTAAAACATTACAATATGTTTTGCCTCTGATCTGTTTCATTCCACTACTGCTGCCATGACCTTACTGCCCATTCAGCACCTAAGCCAACAATTTGCCATAACCCAATAACAATAGTTTGCAAATTAAACTACTAGACAAGTCCAGTACAATACTAAAGCTTAAATTATCAGTAAAGAACATGTCCGAAACTGCCTCAAAACAGTTTACTTACACTCAGATTAATAACTTACCCATCACAGTAGATTATCAATCTATTGAGGCTTAGGGTCAGGGTTAGGGTTAGGGTTAGTAGCAATCTTTAGTGTACATCTTTACATACAGTGTTTTTAAAAACATACTTAACATTATGGTGTTTCTTTGAAAGATTGTATGTGGTTTTTTTTATTATTTAATTAGTGGGTAGGTATTCTAATAGTATTATTCTAAAATGTAAAAAGTAACTGTATTCTGAATGCTGCCTTTACAAAATGCAGATATAGAATGGACTGAATACAGATACTTAATTTCTGTGTTGTGAATACTCGTTCCCAATACTGGTATTCAGTTACCTTCCAACCCTATGCATATATAGAAGAGATATACATTGTGAATACAGATATGGCTATTCAAAGCACACAAGATCCATAATAACTATATCGCAATGACCTGTTTCCCATAGAAAGAAGGCAAATATTATGCAAAGAAGTTCTGAAGGGAGGCACAAAGCAGCCCGTTTGGAGAGCACCCGTTTTGAGGAACATGATCCTGACATGCAAATAATATCACAGTGGTCATGAGCTTCAGAGTCATGACAAAAAACGGGTTTCAAGGAGAGCATTACAGAATGCTAGCATGTCCTACCTTTTGCCCAAACAAGAGTGTGCGTGCATGACATATTCATATTTCCAAATAGTTGAGTACAAGGTGAACAATTACCCAGCTGCCATGTTACCTGACACAGATGACAGTTTTTGGAACTCATGGTCTAGTGTATTCAGGAGAAATCTATGTGGGTGATCCGGTATACCCCAACAAGGGTCTAAATGCAAAACACACACCATCACAGTAACAGGCCGAAACTAGTTCAACCAGATTTGAAACTCTCTTTCACACTCTCACACACAACTACTCTTCCCTACCTAGAAAAGTGAGGATGGTCCCAGCATGTGGTTACACCACTTCAGAGAAGTCCCCACACTGCTGTATTAAAGGCCTCAGTTAAGTGCAGAAGCCCTCTGGGCATTGCAAAAACATGTGAAACTGTGGCTCTCAGAAGACACCTGAAGACAGACAACAACACGGGGCTGTAACAAGAACAGGTACTGAACAGAATATGAATTCTGGGAACGGAAGACAGCCATAGGTACATTTGAGAAGAAAACACTCCACAAAAACAAAGAGCACCACAAAGCACACAACAAGAGAAAGCCTGAAACAGGCCTGGAAGACACTGTTGCTGTTCCTGGTTTTCATATAGACAGTTGTTTAGGTATGAATAGAATGCCCATAGTCTCCCATGATGCAGATGTGGTCGTCATAATTTGCTTACACAAAGTTAAAGACAACTGGGTATTACTGTTGCATTAGTCATCATAGGTGGTATAGAGCACTGCTTGTTTTCTTGCATTGCTCACATCTCCGCTCCACCCCCCCGGACGTCGTGTGGCCAATAGGAATCCTCCTCCGCAAGGTGACGTCGCAGGCCCCTCCTCTTACTAAAGAAGGAAACAAACAGAGTGAAAGAAGAGAAGAGAGGAGAAGAGATAGCTCGGGAACGGGAGAATACATTTAACGCAATCGCCGACACAAAGCCCTTGGAAAAGAGGAGCAGCGTTCCCCACGTTACAAAGACTACATTGGCTCGAACTCACCTTCATCGACTCCTTTAGAAGTTCAGAAAACGCCGAGGTAAGTGTGGACGACAGATAACATGGTTGGATGTGTTTTCTTCAAAGAAGGATGGCTGTGAATGTTAAAGACAAGGGAGATAAACGACCTTTGCTGACGTGTGTTATACTTACCCAAATAGACTGTACAAGACTAGCTTTAGACGTGTCTTTCGACGGGTGGGTCGTTTTTAAGCTGGTCAACAAAGTACCTTCAACTTGTCAGCAGCAGAGCTCCACCATCACAAGCCCCAGAACGTGACTTGCCTGGGCGAAGACCCGAGAAGGGCAGGCAGCCCAGTCAGATGCTCGGCATCCGGTTTAACCGTTTACCTTTAATCCCGTTTTGCCGATTAGTTTCTTCCCAGTGGCTAGCTAGTCGATGATTTCTTCCTCCTCTAAAATATCCGGTTTGTCCAGCGGGGTCGTGGTTAAACCCATCCCTAGTTAGAGCAGACGTAGCCTGTGTGTCTGTACGTCGGCCAGGTAATAAACATGTTTACCTCACCTACCTCATACTGACGGCTCCTATTGTTTTAGTTGGCCAGCGAAGACAGACTTGGACAGGACAACCGTTTGTTTTCGTCGGAACACAAATAAAAGCCTTCAGTGTAACACTAGGCTAGCTAGCTAACTGAGCAGACTAGCTTTTTGTTCGAGCATTATCATTAGCTTTAGCTAGTTTGGGCTGGAATAGACAAGAGGTTGTTTGTCTGGGAGGTGAAGAGGAAGTCTAGCTGTGGCTAATAGCTATCACGGCTTGGACAAAGAAAAAAGACTCGGTTTACACTTCGTGTCGTTGTAACGTTGATGAATTTTGTCTTGGACATATCGGAGTTTGTCCTCTTTAGTCTGGAAACAACTTTACCCCATCGTACCTGGAGTCTTCTGGTTAGTTGGAGGGGTCTTTCCAGCCGAGCTGGACGGGGTTTCAGTTGGATGAGTAAGCAGCTAGCAGGGTTGGCTAACGTTACGTCTTCGGTTTCGGCCCATTATAGCCCCATAAACAGCCCTAAAATCAGTTATTCGGCGAATATGTTTACATGGTTCTTCTTTTCTGTGTGTTTAACCGGGACTTAATGTTCGCAGCGTCGACTTTCCTGTCAGATATTCGCACCTCGGTCAGCTCCGCTCAGGGGAGACCGTTATAACGCCGTTGGCTGGTGTCGCGCGTGGACGCTCGCGTGAAGTTTTCTTTGTGAACGTGGCGCGCGAGACAGAGCGCCGTTGTTCAACACCGTACGGTTAAGTGTCCCCCCCCCCTCCATTAAAGCCAGGTCGAAGAAACCACCCTCACACGTAACAGTCGAGCTCTGAAAGTATATGGGCGTTTGTGCCATACTTCAAAAAGTTCATTGTGTTGGGAAAACGTCAGGTGGCATTTAAACAGGCCATGGTTTAAGCCGGGATAATCGATTAATCGATTTTTAAAAATCGAAAGCGCCTTTTAAGCGAGTGCAGTTTTCATGTTCCAAGTCTTTAAAAGCATATCGTTATTAATAATGTTGTGCTTTTAAAACTGGGAGAAATGTACCCTAATAGCATCAATCAGCTCCAAGCAAACGTGTGTGTGTTGTGACGTCACAACCATGACTGTGGCACACGACATTCAGGGGCCAAGGGTTCTGTTAAATCGCAATTTAGACATACCTCTTATTCATTATAATTGTGACTTCCCAAATTGTACACTTCTAAGATTATGAGCCCATTAATTTACCCTGCTTAAAAAGTACATCACCAATTGCGGTATAATGACCTGATACCTCTGTATCAGGCACAGTATCAGGTTTCCAATACCCTGGTGTAATAGGTTGCCACAACATTGTTTCAGTGTAACTTTGTTAGCTAGGATGTGTACATGGGATAATAATAATAATAATAATAATAATGTGGAATATTGATATTGAACTACTATTCCCCTACGCCCATATAAAGGCCTACATCCCCATAAACAGTCCCAGACTTTGATGTTTCCATCTTTGAGCTATACAGTACTCATAGTGCAGTGTCCATCAAGCAATGCCATCACTTTGTGCTAATGTTGTCCTAAGAGTCCTTTCCCCCTTCTGGAACAAATATCCTTTCATGAAGTAAACCTAAAGAACGTCATCAAAGTGTGCTAATGGCTAAATGCCCAGATACTTTTTGGGGCCATTGTATACACACAAGGGGTTGTATGGTGAAACTCCCGTCAGCTTATCACGTTTGAGTCGGATGTGAAACTAGCAGAGACTCGTGTTCCAAACACCCCCTCACATTACCTCAGCTGTGAAGCAACACGACTTCATGGGCTACATTCCTGTTTGTTCTAAACAGAGGTGGGCAGAGGAGCATAAAACCACCCTCAATGAAAGGTCTTGTTACTTCAAGGAAATAATGACTCAAGCTGAAGTAATAGTAGCTACCAAAAAACAACCTGAGTAGGAGTATATAACTGTCACCTTAAGTTCTGAGCTCCACTGAAATGCACATCCAGCATCCATCAGAATGGAAGCGAGGGGTGGGTGATATTTCTAGAGAATTTTTTTTCTTCTTCTTTTTTTTTAGGTTTGAGAACTTGGATGACGCCACAAATAAACCAGTAGTGCTATTCATAAAAGCCATAAATACTACAGAAATAGGCCGTAATGATCTTTATTCCTTTTAGACCCCGTGCTAACTTGAATCCAGTGGAAGAGAGCAAATTGTGCTCTCTTTGTAAAGGTGACGTGTTCTTTTGATATCCAGAAAAGTACATGATGATTTATTTTGATTCCAATATGGAAACTCATATTGCCCATATGTAATGGGAACTAAGGTTAGCCAGGTGCCACTGCACTAGCAAAGCCAAATATACAGCAGAGACATACGTTCATGACTGACATGGCTGGGTGTGGAGTCTGGAGTCCTCCTAAATACTCAATCTAGCAAATGCACATGGTACACATAACCTAATTATTTACCACCCAGCTTTGGTTGTAACACAGTCAGAGGTGCTCCCAAAAGCAGCCATACATAGATCTGGAATGAGGACCACTTGTAATGTGGACCAAAACTGACCTGTTAAACGTGCCTGGATTTGGTCAGGTGGTTGACCTAGAAATTTGAACCATAAGCTTAAGGATGTTGTGCAGAGCGTCCAGACTGTCTGTTTTGCATGCCTAAAGTAAAACAAATGTGTCCTAATTACGTGCTGGTAGCAGACAGTGCTTTGAGAGCTCTCGTGTGAGGCTTTAAACAGCTCGGGTTAACACTACACAAACACTTTGGGGAAGCCAGTTGTCTCAAGTCTGTACTGAATGCTCTATGTGCAGAGTAGTTCAGGCTCCTCAAGGCAGTCGTCATCTTAGTCATCATGTGTTTTCTAGGGAAGTAAGAATTCATGAGGTTCATTGTTCGGTTTCTCAACTTTTTGGGAAATAATAAACGAAACGAGACAAAAGTTAATGTTAATTTTTTAACATTAGTATGTATTTGACATTATGAAAGTATACAGTAATTGAAATTTGGAATGTATTGCCCTAGCCACAAGCTAACATGCTAACTCAACAGTACAGTACAGTACATGATGCTGCAGTATCATTCAGTGCAATATGATATGCTGTTTTACCGTGTTCTCCATTAACCTAGCCCTGTCATCACCAGCTCTCTGCCTGAAGGTCTACTTTCCTGCCGAGTTTGGTTCTCCAACCTGCATCTAAAACGCTCTCCCCTGTTACCTAACACTAATGCATCTGATCCAGCCAATCAAGGACCCCTGAAGCTAATAATTAGCTGGAGCAGGGCCGACAGATTGTGGTTGGACTATGCGGGAAGATAGACCTCCAGGACCAGGGCTGGTGACCACTGGACTCCATATTGCATTCTCAGTCCAGACTATAACCTGAACTTTCTCTGACTGGCATGTCGTATCAGCAGCAATGGCCCAGGAGACCAATCAGAGTCCTGTTCCCATCCTGTGCACCACGGGCTGCGGTTTCTACGGCAACCCCAGGACGAACGGGATGTGCTCCGTCTGCTATAAGGAGCACCTGAGCAGACAGCAAAGCAGCGACCGCAGTCCTGTGAGCCCTCTGGGTAAGCCACGCGACCCTAGGGGTCAGCACAGCCTTGGACTGTCATGTTCTGTTGTTTTGCACAAAACACGCATTGTTTGGAAGCCATACTGTGTTTTTCAGAGGGTTCTTAAGCACATTGTGTAATTCTTAAGAGCATTGCAAAGCAAAGTTGAACCTGCTTAAGATTCTCATAGGGGTGTAGGACTTGGGTTTGGATGGGCTTGTAGGAACTAGGGCTCTTTTAGCTTGCTTACTGTACCATGCCAAGCTGACTACACTCTACAGCATTACAATGGCTACAGCCACCAATTTAACTGAAACTGGTTTCATATAGTTTCTGCAAAAGAAGTGAAAATATAAACAGAGTGGTTTGTGAGCAGTGGTACTGATATGAACTGGACGCCTCTTGTATATGATGATGATTAATAATTCCTGTTGGTTTTGGATATGGGATATATATCGTCGCTGTCCAGTGAAAAACATGTATGTCCATTTTTGTCCATTTTGACTTTTATGCATCATTTGAAAACAGCAGCTGCCGTTTACACTGTGCGAGAATTGCATAAGGAATGGACCAACAGAAATGGCCCAAAAGTGCTGGGAAAGACGTCTGGTTCTATTGACTTACATTAAAATGAAATTAGTTTTTGATGTCTCCTGTAAAGTTTGGAGATACTTGTTTTTCTTTGGACAGCGACATTATGTTGTAGGCGTTGCATCCCCTGGTTCCTGTCAGCATCAGCACTGTGATTAGGGCAGGTTTCTCAATAACACTCCGAATAGCTTTGTTTACTTGACTAACTTGAAGTCTTGAATTATATTGCAATTATGAAGATTCTTCGGAATATTACGCAGCAGTGTCCATTTGTGTAACGACGTGTATGTGTCCAGCTGCTGTTTGTGATGTTGTCCGGCTGTTACAGGGTGCTGTTTGTGATTTGGATGCTTTGTTTTTTCTTGCTTGGAGCAGCAGGCAGTCCCTCGTCGGAGGCCTCAGCTATGCAGAGACTAGAAGCCAGCCTAAACAAAACAGAGCCGTCCCCTGCAGCCACCACAGAGTCGATGAGAGAGTGAGTTTTGCACTTCTTTTTGTATGAAGCTGTGTACAGTGTAGAACTCTCCAAGCTCAAGTTTTGATCCCATTGCAGTTCTCTAACAATATGGTGCACCATAAATTCTGACAGCCAGAGACCATTTTTCTCATTTCCTGTCAACATGGCTTTCAGGTAGTAGTTTACAGGTTCAAAATTTGGTGGTCATATGGGGAAGTATGGTTAAGGGAGGAGGGGAGAACTCTGAGACCTGGCGTTCTGGGTGGCTTTTGCCTGGATAGGCTAACTGTGGTGCACGGATACAGAACTAGGCATCAGGCAGCAGGTATGATGGTGGCGGGGATATTAAAAACTTTGTCACAGAAAACAGAAGGTGAGTATGTGAACTGATAGGGCATTAGACTGGAAGAAGCAGAGGTTACAGGCATGTTCCTCCCCCCAGACTTCAGCCATTACATAACTCTGCACTGTTTATTCATTTTTCATGTCCCTCCTCAGAAGTATCTCTAATGAAATAGAAGGTAATCCAATAGCACAAAAAAGAGGAAAGCCAAATGAACAGAGCAGTGAGTGTGTGTATGTATAGCAAACTGAGTTCAGAAGGCTCAATCACTAAAAGCTGCAGAGAAAAGAAGACTGAAAGACCACCTGGAAGACCTGGTACACCACCAAACCCCCCATTGATTGGAGTGTTCATCTTTGAGACAGAGAGGAGAACATCAAGCTCCATCTTTGCTTCAGATCTAAAAACGTCCACAGGCGTTTCTGTCAATCATTCTACTGTAGGAAGACTACTCTTCATGCTATGGAGGTCTGAAATGAGGTGTAGCTGTTCAAGAAGCTCCTCAATATGATGTAGACACATCAAACAAAGGAACTGCTGGTGTTCTCAGAACAATGGACTGACCACCCCAAAGTCCAGAACCTCAACATCACTGTTTGGGGTTATTTGGATGACTGTATGTTACTTCCTTCACACTATGGTCTTTGGCCATGCCCAAATGCAGTCACTCCTTTTAGCCAATCATTAACATCTGCCTTGGAGCCATTTACCACACACAGCACGAGATATTCCCTGCACTGTAGCATCATCCTCATGCAGCGCCATCCATCTGCAGGAATCTGAAGTTACTACCACCGTAAACACGCACAGTGGCTAATTTTTTGTTCGGTGAACTAGTTATACTAGTTTATTGGTTCTGGAAATGTGGAGTCCAAGCACCGTCTTCAGATGCATCAGTGCATATCCACACATGTATGTATGTGTAAGGCGTGGGTGGGTTCCTGTTGCCTACACACATGCCTTTCTGTGTGTTCCAAGCCTCATGTTATGGTCAGATGTGTTGACCCTTTGGCAGCTGTATAGATACACGAGTGTCAGAAGAAATAATCTCGTGTCATTCCTACAGAAACGTCCCCGCGGCCTCCTTGCCCGTAACGCAACAGATGACGGAGATGAGCATCTCCAGAGAGGAGAAAAGCCCGTCTCCCAAACCGGACACTGTGGAACCAGGTAATTACACGTCAGGTCGGTTCGCTTGTCCTCAGACGATGCCGTGGTAGGACTAATTGCTGTGTTATTACCTCGGTTTGAATTGGCTCTGTACGTCTCCGGGAAGCAGGACCTTTGAAAGATTAGAGGTATTGTTGTTTTGATGTGCTTTCTAGATGCCATAATTCATTCGTTCATTGGTCTTCAAAGCCGCTTATCCATTTGGGTTGTGGGAGTTGCTGGAACCTATCCCATATCTTAATGGGAGGAAGGCAGGAAACACCCTGGACAGGCCAACAGTCTATCGAGATGCCATGATCTATAACGAATCGGTGTAGTAGTGTAGTTATCTTATAGTAAAGTGGTATTCTGTATTCAGGTCTGCGTTTCTGATTTACTACTGGTGGTTTTGATGATGAAATGATGAATACATGCCAGAATAAAAGAGGCTGGTTCTCTGTTAGTGTCCTATTATTATCCTAATGCTTGTTCCTTTGAAGAACAGAATTCAGTTCACTTCCAGCCCGAGCCTCGCTTTCTGAAATCATTCGAGAATCATATCCAGGGAAGTGTGCCGCAGGCAGGTTGAAAGGCAGTCAGGTTTGGTCATTAATAGCTGATGTTTTGCCGGAGGTCTGACAGCAGATCACACAGAAGCAGCACGGCTCAGTTTGA
>JAMWET010000712.1:82500-127686 GCA_024036415.1 Prochilodus magdalenae
TTTCCATGTACTCTTAAAGGTTGGCCTTTAGATCATTACTATAATGGAGGCACAGTAATGCACACAAGTCACTGGCCATCAGCACTTTTCAGCATCAGAAAACTACCCAGAAGCCTCAGCAGTGTGTGTATGTATATGAGTGTATATATACACATACATACATACATACATGCACTCACTGTTTTAGCGTGTCCACCATTGGCATTTACATAGCTTCAATTATTCCATTATTTTTCCACACCTCCAAAGTTCAGTTTTAGTAGTTGGTTGCTTTTCCTGCTTCTCTGAGTAATCTTGAGTAATCCCATCCAGTGATGTGAGTCTGTGCGGTCAGAATGCTAGCAGCAGCTTTAATGAGTGAGGAGCTTCTTAACAGCTACACATCCTTTCAGACTTGTAGCGTTGAGGTGTCTTCCGACAGTGTAGGGACAGACTGAAACAACCAAGAAGCTTGATGAACTGATGGGGACAGTTTTGGTGGTCTTCCAGGTAGTTGTTAGGAATCTATATAGCTCTTTATCTTAAACAAACTTTTTGTTTTGTTTTTGTTTTTTGACTTTCTCCTTCTTTTTCTTATCTCCTCTGAGATGCAATTTCTCATAAGCAAGAGAGTAACTTGTACTTTTGGCTGCATCCTTTTGTAGTTTTTCAACAAAATGGATCATTGTAGTGCACATTGCAGGGTACTGGGCCGGAAGATAAGCCCTAACTTTATGGGAAACCCCACCTTTGGAGCTCCAACCTTGCTAGTATACAGGCTGTAGCCAGTCTGCTGACGCCTAGAGCATGTTCTTCATCAGGAACAGTGGAAGTGCAAGTTAGGGGGCTCCCCCAACAAACAGCGAGTTTGTTGCATGAGGGTCTCACAACTTTGGAAATAAGGCTCATGGATGTGCTTTGGCCCATCTGTTATTTGTTACTTCGGTACCTTCCTGAACTTGTTCAGTCATCATTTTCTGAACCACGAAGTGTGCGAGAGTTTGATGATGCACCCCTAACGATGCTTCACAGCCATGGCCATATGTGCAGTGTGACTAAAAGCTGATGATTCACTCATTATGACAAATTATGACAAACATTATGAGTTTGTCTTGGTACACTGCCACCTCCGACCCAACCCCCACCCCTGACTCAGCAAAGGACTTTTTTGGCCAAGCCAAAGTAGCTTAAGTTCCTTAGCCGTTGGTTTTTGAAGGGGGAATCTTTTTATTTATCTTTTTATTTTTTGTAGCTAGTTCGGTAGTTTTTTTGGGACTTCTTTGTTGCTAAGAGTTAAAACAGCAAAGAGTCTGAGCTTCAAAAGATCGTTCCTTAAATCGCTGGCTGTGGATTCTTGCTTGCAGAGATCAGCTTATGAATTCTGGGAGGGAGCCATGCCCCTAGTGAACCTCCTTACAGGTCTTTAGAAAAATGAAATCCTAGTCCTGGAGTACGCTTACCCGGCTTGCTCCTGGTTTTTCCCCTGTTCTAACACACCTGACTCTACTCAGGAAGGATTAGTTGGATATAGCGTGTAGGAGCAAGAGGACCAGCCAGTCTATGAAAATGGGTAAAAGTAAGTTGGCATAGCTAAAGACAGTAGCAGGCCTGTATGGTTTCTGCATGTGCAGATTACAGAAATCCACGCGGAAACCCGCATAAGCAAGGCTTTCTTTTTTTTTTTAGAAGACTTAAACGGGAATTCCACCAATTACTCACATTTACTGCACATTAAGATGTGAAAGGATTCATTGTAGAGCAACTTACCCGGCTCTTTATGTACTGGTTCATTACAGAGGTAGAAACCAGGGGTCATGATGCCAGTATACAACCATTCATTAATTCATCCATTCATCATTTAAGCCACTTGTACTCCTAGGAGGTAGCGGGCGGTGTGGGAGCCAACCCCAGTGCTCACTGGGCAATGTGTGGTTGTTGTAGCTCAGCGGATAACAACACTACCTGCCAGGGAGGCTCTGCCACATGTGGGAGACTGGGGTTTGAATCCCGGTCTGGGTGACTATGGTGTGCTACACTAATAAGAGTCCTTGGGCAAGTCCTAGTGCTGCATTGGCCCACCTGTAATACGATTATTACTTAGCCAAATGCAATAAGCAAGAATTTGAAAATTTATGCCTGACTGACTGACTGTCTGCCTTTGGAAAGTGGAAGGGAACCCTCTCAGACATTAAGAGAACCCCACACAGAAGGGATGCCTGGTTGGGGAAATCGAATTCAGCCCCTTTTAGTTTTGAGGCAACAGCACTAGCCACTGCGCCACAGTGTCTTAGGGATCAAGCAGCATATGGTTCCCTCCACCACCACCACGGTGAACAATTCTGCCTTGGCCTAGTTTCTCCAGAACGTCCAGCCACTATGAATGACTTCTGTTCACATCTTCATGCTGTTTAGAGGCAGTGGAATATACATAGTGGAATTCCCTATTAAAACCTAGCTTTGTAGTTTAATGCAAGTGTGATAACAGTTAGCAATAAGCTTCTATTATTGTTAGCTATATTAGCATTGTAGTTAAACATTGTAGTTAGTACCCCCAAAAAATAAGACTCATGGAAATTTGGCCAACTGGTTGGCACCATTTCTGCTTTCTATAGTATGATAAACCTGCAAGAAACTGATACAAAAATATTTTTATCTGTTCATGGGTAAATCCCTATTGGACCCTAACATGGGGTTGGCCAGTACATTAGGATTCTGTATCGACCATTAAATAAGTAAACCAACCTTCTAGTCTTAACCCAACCACTAATATACATGTTAAATGGCAACTAAGTAATCAATCTGAACCAAATGAACGTTAGGAAAAAAAAAGACATGTACAAGACCATTGAATTCATAGTTCAAACTAACATCGCCTCTCTCTCTCAGGTTTTTAGCATCAACAACTGGCTTAGAAGTGGTGTAACCAGCAAACTGACTGACTGTCTCTTTTTTCTTGACCGGTGGGACCTTTCTCTGTAAACAGGCGCCATGTTGAATGTTACGGAATGCAAGTTTTCGTGTTCATATTTTTGTGACGTTGGACAAACAGATTGTGACGTGCGCTGAACTAAAAGCAAGGCACAGTTTATTAAATAGGTTGTACTGAGACACAACAACACCAAGAACAGGAAATACAATCAAGGGTAAAACTGAATCATAATCAATAAACAGGCAAGGGTCAAACCAAACAGACAATCCGACCAGGCAGAGGTACCAAAGGGAATAAACAAGGAGCGTAAACCAGAGAATCAAAACAGAGTCTAAGCCAGAGAAACAAAGTCAGACAAAGTGCGACCGCTAAGTATGCAAAAGAATGGCAATACTTTGCAATGAGCCAGTGCGAGAGGGAAGTATTTAAGCAAACGGATAAATTAACAACAGGTGGTCCAATCAGTATTCTGGAGATCTTGGGGGGAGGCAACGGGGTGTGATTGGGTAAGGGTGAACACATGACATCGGGTGGTGGATCATGGGAAATGGAGTCCAGGAGATCGGAGGTGAGAGGAGAACCAGCAGGCATGACAGTTTTAACAATGGATAACTCATCCGAATATGCCCTCAGGGCTGTGCTGTTTCCCAGATAGCAACTATATACTGGTCCACTGACTTGATAAGGCTGGCACCCCGCCGGCTGCTTGCCATTGTTGGTCCACCCTCAGGCCACACAGATTACTGTCCTGTGTACATGATTAAACTAGTTTTAATCTCTTCAAACTGATTTTAAATGCACAGACTTTAATAAAAAAAGAACTATAACCAATATTATAAACAAGCACAAGATAAAAATGACCAAAGCCTGATATAAAAAGAAATATAAATGATAAATAAATCAATGATAAAATGTGCCATTTTGTCTGCATAACCACCGCTGGGTTGCCCAGAAAACACAGAGGACAAACACCAGTGGACCACCAGCTGTGCCTTCAGCAGACCCACAGTGGATTACTATCCTCTTGCTATCAGGGTTTCTGCATTGTATCGTTTTGGACTGACTTAGCCTTGGACTGGCTCAATGCTACACTTCTTAAGGTACAAGTGATAGCAGAGGCTAGCTAGTTAGCATGCTAACTTTAATAGATATCTCTGTAACACAACATGTAGACATCTTTGACACTCAGTCTATACAGTTATGTCTTCATATTCTGTACTACAGTTCATTTTGGAATGTTTTTAAGAAAAGCCTTATGAATATGAAACACACCAGTCACAGGGGAGACACGTGGACAATTTACCAAAGGGGTAATATAACATTTCCAATTCATGACATCCAAGTCAATTCAGCCAAGAATCGAACCCAGGCCCTTCTTACTGTGAGACAGCAGCACCACCATTCCACCTCCAATTGAGATAAACTTGTGGTACAGATAGATATAGATATAATACATTACTATATGCACTATATAATACATTCTAGCTGCACTGTTTAGTATGCGTCCAGTATATAGTGTGTAGTGTGTAATAATTTGGGCAACAATAACCCTATAATTGGGCAGGCAGAGTATGGGTCGACCTGCACCACCCACATCCAGGCAAACTTTATGTTAGCTAGCTCACATGGCTGTCAAATAATATACGATATATTAGCAGAGCTCAATGTCTATAACCTACTATATCTATAAGCATAAAAGACAGTTTGGATCAATAAAAGACAGTTTGGATCAATGTTGGTCAAGTGGGCATGATGGCATTTTCGGGAGGCCTCTTTACTGACCCATAAATGAACACTGTGCCCACAGTCTCCAGAACCAGTGCTGGGAGTCACTGCTCTGTGGTAATGCCCTAGGAACCTGCTGGAACAAGCATGGCTCCTGAAGATTCCAGAAGGCCGGGCAAGTGTTTTGGTCAGTCACGGACACTGAGCATCTGCCCCAAGAGGTTGATTCACGTGTTCAGCACCTGTTCGGGGTCCTGGGGTGCATGTAGGCGCATGTAGGCCTGCAGGCAACTGGCTGGGCTGTTGTCAGAAAGAGTGATGAGGAATTAGCGCGCTTGACAATGCTAGTCTGACCTTGCAACAGCTGGAGAGGTGTGTTTGTGGGAGAGAGAGAAAGAGAGAGAGATCGCTCTCCCTAAGAAGTGACAACAGGTGTTGATTTCACACCCCAGGCCCTGACACTTCTGTCACTGTCATCTTTTCGCTCTCTATCTCGTTACACGCCTGCTGTTGAGAGCAGCTCCTCATGTGCTGACTCTAGAACAGTCTTGTTTTCTGTATGCTTTGAGACTAGGTTTGGTTTCTGGGACAGGTCAGCTGGTCTCAGGTCAGTGAGAAAGGGAACTTGCAGAACTGTGTCAGTCTGACACCGTTCCTGTTCCTCTTTCTAGATACTGTGCCAGTGTCTGAGTCTCTCTCTCTCTTTCTCTCCGTCAGAGTTTGTCTGGAGGGGGTTGGGTGTATTAAGCCTGGCTGAGCTGCTGACATCACAATGACGGGCTGAGACAGATGAATGGCCCATAAAGCCTGGCGCACCAGGGCTGACCCTGGGTCAGCTTCCTATTTCAATGCTAGAACATCAGCAAAACTGCCATATGCCTCGTTTGGAAGCTGATGGGCTGGTCACCACCAAAACCAGCCTATGTTGTGTATAGGATGCTGGTATGTTGGTCAACCAGCATGACTGATCCAGCACCAGACAAGCATTGACCAGTTGCATGTTGTTGGTACAGCAGTGTTCTTCTGTTCTTTGTCCCCTTAACCCATAAGAACCCAGACCCATTTCCCCCTAGGGGGAAATAATAAGGCGTCAGTTATTAGATCATAAAAGATCCGTCTTATTGTGACAAAGAGGTGACCCGGTGTCTTCTGTAAGTATTATATGGTCAAAATACTGGTAGCATATGTCACAACATCCAGCTTCCATCATGGTGTTCTAGAAATGGGGTCAGAACGGGTAATAGAGAACATTTTAATAGAACGTTAGAGCTGTTAAATGGGCTGGAGCCTTATAGATACTAAAAACAAGCTTTTGAAATGAGCTGGTTTTGTCTCTAACTGCACAAACCAAGCACATGGCTGTTTTCTGAATTAAGTCATATGATCACCAACTGTCATGTGACTGCATTCAGGATGTTTGGTATAGGTCACTCAGGGACTCCATACATTTAATTAAAGAATAAGGCTGTATAGGGAACTTCCTAGACTTTTAAAAGACACATACGTCACTGTGGGCTCTTATGGGTTAAAACAAAGTTGGAAAATTTCCATGTCCACAATTGTAGATAAATACATAGTCAACCAGCCAACCAACATGCTGGGCATTCTTAATCTGCCCCTTCAGTTTTGGACTAGAGCTATGACGTAACTGAAGTAATTGAAACTTACTAGAACTTACTGACATTCCTGAGCAAAACAGGTTGATTTAAAAAAAAGTTTTTCCAAAAATTCTAAATTGATAATTAATTGGGATGTAATTATTTTGAGTGGTTTGATGATGAAATAGAAAAAGGTTAAGACCAATATGGGCAGTATTGAGCTACACATACAGAAATACTGTCTCTCGATATGGCATCGGGCCCCCATGTTGGCTAACGCGACATACCAGATGTCTTAGCATGGAGTTGTAGAGGTTCCTAATGTATCCAATGCAGTTTGATCATTTTCTCGGGTTCCTGCAGATGGCGCTAGATTTTTTTATATTTTCTGTTAAATATATTTTTTATATTTTAGATATTTTTTGGCATGTACATTTACATGATGCTCTTATCCAGAGCGACTTACAAGGCTAATCATACTACAGGTAGGCCAGTGTAGTGTTAGGAGTCTTACCCAAGGACTCTTATTGGTGTAGCACAGCATAGTCACCCAGAATGTCACCCAGGATTCGAACCCCAGTCTCCCAGATGTGGTGGTGGCTCCATGGCGTTATCCACTGAGCCACACCAACCACCACATACTAATGGTTGGAGGTTGGTCTCTGACCTTCACACTGGACTATATAACCAGAAACTGGCCTTAATAAACTCTGGAAATTCAGCTGACTGGAAATGAGTCACAATAATTGAGCAACAAATTCATAGCAAGTCAGTGAAAAAGAGCAGGGTGGTGGTGGTGGGAACCATAACAAAGTGGCGTGGGAGCTCATGTTTCGCTCAGTGGACGTAGTGAGCGGTTCTCTGTCCCACACATACTGGCTGACTTAATCCTCGTTGCGCAAGTCATTGAATGCGCGCAGGCTCCGGTGACCATGTTTGACCCTTGGAGTCACGTGAGGAGAAGAGGATGGAGGGTTAATTCAGGAGACACGAATGGGGATTTATAGACCGTGGAGCACAGTAATCATTAAGCAGCTAATGCTGGGGCTTGTTTCTAGGTAGACATATATTTGATAACATTTGAATGACACATATTAGTTATTTCATTAAATACAGATGAATGACATTTATTCATAGCCACAATGGAATCTCCTCAGGGCTGTTTGTACTAGATTACCCAGAAGGAATCAACCGACAGGAATGAAACCCGTAGGGTAGGTTTGACATTGTGAGACATGCGAATGATTACAGTTTCATGCTTAGTGACGCAAGCAATTACAGGCCTGATCTCTGTGCCTGACTGACTCAACAGCCACAAGCTGACTCTGACTCAGTGATGCATGATTCATCCTGTAAGTGCCAGCGCCACTGGCATACGGGTGCACGATGCAGGACTACATGCATACAGACCATTGCAATGACTGTCCTTAACACATTAACGTCACCAAAGACTGCAATGGTGTCTTGTCAGTCTGTCATGGAGTGCCTCAGAATGGCAGCAGGTCATCTTCAGTGACGAGTCATGCTTTTGTCTTGGTAGAGACGACCAACGAATTTTGGTCAGGGTCAAGATCATGCATCACACGTCCAGAAGGCCTAGGGTCACTCCACTTCTGCCCTTACCACACAATCTGAAGGAACTGTGTGAGAAGATACATGGGATGGATATCACAGGACACCATTAGGAACCTCTACAACTCCATGCCGAGACGTCTGGCAACATTGCGGCCTGACGCCATACTGAGAGACAGACTTCTGTGTGTGTAGCTCAATAAATATTACCCATATCAGTCTAAATGTATTATCATTTATTGTTCCTGGTAACCTTTATCTTCCTTCCCAACAGCACTGCAATCCCACACTTCCTTCTGGGTGCAACTATTTTTTTTGACACTGAGTGTCTAAAGTCATCTCTGTATAGTTTCTTACTGAGATGTAAACTTACATACTCTGATTTCTTTACAGTGGTGGTGATAGTAACCAGTGGTCCCAACATCTACATCATAAAATGTATGTAATGTAATATGTAACTGGTCTTCTTGTGGATTAGTTTGCCTCTTAAAGCCCTACAAGGTATCCCTCCGCCAATATGTTTTAAGCCAGAAACATATCTCAAAATATAATAACACACTTTCTGAGACATCAGGCAGCATATTCATAACCATTTGGGGTTACAGCTGTCTTTGAGGAAGGACTTACATCTCTTCAGACGTCTGGTTCCTATCACCACCACTGTAAACATACCCTGAGTTTATCTAGACTGGTGAATTTCACATCAAACCACTCAGAATGACTTGGCAGAAACAATGGTAGAGGAAAAATGTCCCGATGTAATGGTCCCTCCAGAGAGATAAATGTTCATGTGGTTGGAGAGAGTGGTTTTGAAGGGGGCAAAGATACAGCAGGGGCGCTCACTCAGTCTCTTTTTGTTTTGTCCCGTTTTCCGAGACTGGGACAAAACAAAGGCCTGTGGCTGCAAACGCCTACAAAGTACACATGTACACTTTTACAGCTAACTCAGCTCTGCCCTCGAAACCCAAACGGCCCAATTTGTTCGCGCGTCTGAGGTTTGGGTGGAGAGATGGTTATCAGTTCACGTGGACTAAATTAAAGCTCTCTGTGGCTGTGCCTGTGTGCAAGCTCTTAAAGGAAGTTCACTGAGTGGGTCAGATTAGCGGAGGGGTGGGATTAGTGCCGATTTGGGAACTCCATTGACTCACACAACGCATACATAAGGGCGGAGAGACTGCTGGCCTACTGAGGGAGCGCAGATTAAAGGCTTTTATCCCTCTGTGACATCAGGCACTGTGGCATTATGGTGTGGGTGAATGTGTGCACAGCCTCAACAGAGCGCTCTTATGTGCCAACGGCAGTTCTTTGTTCATTTCCTCGTGTTTCCCTGCTGGAAAAACCAGCATCACCAGCAAAACCAGCATATGCTCTGTCTCAGTTACTGGTATGCTGGTCCCCTCGATACCAGCAGTGTGTTCTTACAGACTAATTGCAGGTCTTTGTTCATTTGCTTGTGTCTTAGTCTCTGTTGGAGAAACCAGCATCACCAGTGAAACCAGCATGTTGTGTTTTGTCTGCTATGCTGGTTGAATGGTTCACCCCTTTAACTAATAGAACATATTAAAGGTTTCTTTTAGTTCCTGGTTGATTTGCCGGTTCTGGTGGTGACCACCAGTGCTGGTCTGTGCGGGTCTTTGTAGCAGGGGTAGCCAGCAATGCGCTACTCCTAGCTAAAGGTAACTGGTGATGTGTGCCATTGGCCCCCACCTTAAAATTTTGGAGAGGTGTTGGACTGGTCAGTTTATTCCCACCCAAAATGTCTCATGATTGTCCCCCTGACACTCTTATTGTAAGACAGTGGAGGAGGTCATAACAGTGTTCCTACTTTGTAAGGGGCACCCCCGTAAATGGAGGTGGTCTGTGAGACCATTAAATAGTTTGCAGCTTGTGGATGGAGAATGCTTTTCACTTTTATTACCAATGACATAGCTTGAGTCTTTTCTTGCTTGAGCGTTTGGCACCACCAACCCCACTATTACCGGGGATACTGCTGTATCTCGTCCGTATTTACATGCTTTCAGGGATGAAATGATCACAGAAGACTCTGTCCGTATCTGTATCCGTGCTTAACGCTAAGCGTAAACAGCCCTTAGTTAACAGGTACCTACAGAATACTGAAGACAAACAACCCACAAAGACAAGAACACAAACCAGCAGTGAGGATGTGGGTCACACGCTCCATGTGGTCTAGCCAGGAGTGTCCCAGTCCCACTAATCTAGCCTTGTCTGATTCATCACTTTTGTGACTCAGAGAGAGAGAGAGAGAGAGAGAGAACAGGTGAAAGAGGCAAAGAGAGCGAGAGAATAAGAGGGGGGCGTAGACAGAGAGAACAGGTGAAAGAGAGTCAAAGAGAGAAAGCAGGTGAGAGAGGGGCACCGAGAGACAGAAAACATAAGAGAGGCACAGAGAGGGAGAGAGCTTGAGAGAGAAGCTCAGGACTTAGAGAAAGAGACCAGGAGAGAGAGAAAGAAAGAGTAAGACGGAGAGAGAGCATGAGAAAAAAGCACAGAGAGAGAACATGGGAGAGAGGCACAGAGGGAGAACATGGGAGAGAGGCACAGAGAGAGAACGTGGGAGAGAGGCACAGAGGGAGAACATGGGAGAGAGGCACAGAGGGAGAACATGGGAGAGAGGCACAGAGGGAGAACGTGGGAGAGAGGCACAGATGGAGAACATGGGAGAGAGACACAGAGAGAGAACATGGGAGAGAGACACAGAGGGAGAACATGGACGAGAGGCACATAGAGAGAACATGGGAGAGAGACACAGAGGGAGAACGTGGGAGAGAGGCACAGATGGAGAACATGGGAGAGAGGCACAGAGAGAGAACGTGGGAGAGAGGCACAGAGGGAGAACATGGACGAGAGGCACATAGAGAGAACATGGGAGAGAGACACAGAGAGAGAACATGGGAGAGAGGCACAGAGAGAGAACATGGGAGAGAGGCACAGAGAGAGAACATGGGAGAGAGGCACATAGAGAGAACATGGACGAGAGGCACATAGAGAGAACATGGGAGAGAGGCACATAGAGAGAACATGGACGAGAGGCACATAGAGAGAACATGGGAGAGAGACACAGAGGGAGAACGTGGGAGAGAGGCACAGATGGAGAACATGGGAGAGAGGTACAGAGAGAGAACATGGGAGAGAGACACATAGAGAGAGCATGGACGAGAGGCACATAGAGAGAACATGGGAGGGAGACACAGAGAGAGAACATGGGAGAGAGACACAGAGAGAGAACATGGGAGAGAGACACATAGAGAGAGCATGGACGAGAGGCACATAGAGAGAACATGGGAGAGAGACATAGGGAGAGAACATGGGAGAGAGACAGAGAGAGAACATGGGAGAGAGACATAGGGAGAGAACATGGACGAGAGGCACATAGAGAGAACATGGGAGGGAGACACAGAGAGAGAACATGGGAGAGAGACACAGAGAGAGAACATGGGAGAGAGACATAGGGAGACAACATGGGAGAGAGACATAGGGAGAGAACATGGACGAGAGGCACATAGAGAGAACATGGGAGGGAGACAGAGAGAGAACATGGGAGAGAGACACATAGAGAGAACATGGGAGAGAGACACATAGAGAGAACATGGACGAGAGGCACATAGAGAGAACATGGACGAGAGGCACATAGAGAGAACATGGGAGAGAGACACAGAGAGAGAACATGGGAGAGAGACACATAGAGAGAACATGGGAGAGAGACACATAGAGAGAACATGGGAGAGAGACACATAGAGAGAACATGGACGAGAGGCACAGAGAGAGAACATGGGAGAGAGACACAGAGAGAGAACATGGGAGAGAGACATAGGGAGAGAACATGGGAGAGAGACACATAGAGAGAACATGGACGAGAGGCACAGAGAGAGAACATGGGAGAGAGACATAGGGAGAAAACATGGACGAGAGGCACATAGAGAGAACATGGGAGGGAGACAGAGAGAGAACATGGGAGAGAGACACAGAGAGAGAACATGGGAGAGAGACATAGGAAGAGAACATGGACGAGAGGCACAAAGAGAGAACATGGGAGAGAGGCACAGAGAGAGAACATGGGAGAGAGGCACAGAGAGAGAACATGGGAGAGAGACACAGAGAGAGAACATGGGAGAGAGACACAAAGGGAGAACATGGGAGAGAGACACAGAGAGAGAACATGGGAGAGAGACATAGGGAGAGAACATGGGAGAGAGACATAGGGAGAGAACATGGGAGAGAGGCACAGAGAGAGAACATGGGAGAGAGACATAGGGAGAGAACATGGGAGAGAGACATAGAGAGAGAACATGGGAGAGAGGCACAGAGGGAGAACATGGGAGAGAGGCACAGAGGGAGAACATGGGAGAGAGACAGAAAGAGAACATGGGAGAGAGACATAGAGAGAGAACATGGGAGAGAGACATAGGAAGAGAACATGGGAGAGAGGCATAGAGAGAGAACATGGGAGAGAGAGCATGAGAGAAAGGCATAGAGAGTGAGAGAGAGGAAGTGTCGAAACGGGGGCGGCATGAGAAGCCCATTGTGACGTCACCGACACCGAGAACGCCGCGTTCTGACCCCGCCCCTTTCGCATGTGCTCCCGAGGCACCGCCCCCTCACATGCGCTTTGCTCATGCCTCCGCTGTCCGCTGCGCGGCCGCCCCCTGCGCTCCTGTGAGGCTTTTTGTCTTTCACCCTCGTGTTTAGACACCATCCCTGGCTCGCTCCCTCCCTCCCTCCCTCTCCTCCGTCTGTCTGCCCCCTCCTCTCGCTCGATCTCTCTCTCTCTCTCTCTCCGTCTGTACAGTCACTTCACACTGTTAGCTTGCACACCGTGTTCCCAGCCCGCCACTGTCTCTGAGAGCCTGTGTTTCTGGAGTCTGGCTGTACTGTTGCTCACAGTCCCCCCCTCGGTGCTGCTATTTGCATTTCTCTGTATGTATTTGCTTAGCATACAGTCCTGTACAACGATAATGCAGTCCCTATCCCCACTGAAGGAAACAGCACTGGCTGGTTTGTGCTGGTGTAGCTGGTCACCCAGCATACCAGTATCTTCAACTCAACATGTGCTGGTTTTGCCAGGCATGCTGCTCTGTGCTGGTTTCTCTATATCGGGTACAGGAACATGGACAGATACGGATGTAATAAACATGGAATATGAGCAGGTTTTTCTCAGTATCCCGCCCACTGGGTGGTGGTTCTAGACCAGAGATATAGATAATACAAAGAGCTAGAACCTTAATGGATAGCTATCAGTCCCTCACTGGCTCTTCCTTTCATACCGTTCAGAGGTAAACTCTCTCTGAGCTGGGATCTAGTGTAACAGTGAAATGGTCTTTGTTCACAGGTAACGTTCAGGCATGGCCAGAATTCCCCTTCACCACCCAGCTATCCTAACAGGGCAGTGCTGCCCAACACTGACCCCTGGTGGTTACTCCGTTAAGTTTGGGAATTGCTTTCTAGTTGTTACATGATTCCCAATCCTTCATCCTTTGGTTTATTATAATGTCTGTTATGAGGTAAAGTGATGATGGACAACACTGGAAAACCTTTTGAGTCTTGGTTCCTCTCAGTGGCGTTTCTTCATTTTGAGTTTTTATTTACCAGCATGGTTTTTTCTTATACTCAAAGAGTTTCCGCTTTTGAGTCTTGGTTCCTTTCAGTGGTTTATCCTTATACTCTTATATAGTTTCCGCTTTTGAGTCTTGGTTCCTCTCAGTGATTCTTGCTTATACTCTTATAGAGTTTCCGCTTTTGAGTCTTGGTTCCTCTCAGTGGTTCTTCCTTATACTCTTATAGAGTTTCCGCTTTTGAGTCTTGGTTCCTCTCAGTGATTCTTGCTTATACTCTTATAGCGTTTCTGCTTTTGAGTCTTGGTTCCTCTCAGTGATTCTTGCTTATACTCTTATAGAGTTTCTGCTTTTGAGTCTTGGTTCCTCTCAGTGATTCTTGCTTATACTCTTATAGAGTTTTCACTATTGAGTCTTGGTTCCTCTCAGTGATTCTTGCTTATACTCTTATAGAGTTTCCACTTTTGAGTCTTGGTTCCTCTCAGTGATTCTTGCTTATACTCTTATAGAGTTTCTGCTTTTGAGTCTTGATTCCCTTCTGTGGTTCCTCCTCATGTTCTTTTAGGGTTTTTCACTTTGAGTCTTGGTTCCTCTCAACGATTCTTACTTATACTCTTATAGAGTTTCCGCTTTTGAGTCTTGGTTCCTCTCAGTGATTCTTGCTTATACTCTTATAGAGTTTTCACTTTTGAGTCTTGGTTCCACTCAGTGGTTCTTGTGTGGTTCTTCATGTTTTTATGGGGTTTCTCCTTTGAGTCTTGGTTCCTCTCAGTCATTTTTCCTCGAGTTTCTTCTTTTAAGTCTGTCTTTGTTTCTTTCTCATATTGTATGGAGTTACTCCGGTAGAGTCTCGGTTCCTCAGCATTGTTCCTCCTTATGTTTTCAGGGAGTGCTCCTGCCAAGTCTTGGTTCTACTTGGTGGTTCTTCCTCATGTTTTTATGGAGTTTCTCCTTTTGGTATCTGGGTTTTTCTTTGTGGTTCCTTTTCATGTTCTCAGGGATTCCTCTCTCTAGGTGTGGTTCCTTATGGTGGTTCTTCCTCATGTTTTATGAGCCTTCTGAGTCTTGGTTCCTTTCCTTACTCTGAGTAGTTGCTATGTTTGCTAAAACCAACACAAACCAATATGAATTCCATGCTGGTCTAATCTGGTTCATGCTGGTCTGGTGTTGGTTTGTGCTGCACTGTGCAGTTTATTCTAGATCAGGAAAGACATATAACCTACACAGTGACCCAAATACAGAACCTGAACACAGACGTACAGAATACACAGTCGGAGATCATCGATTAGCTCATCGACCACTTAATGTTTCCTCTGCATGCTCTATAATTGTTCTTCCTCATGCTCTCTGAAGTCTCCCTTGTGATATCTCGGTTCCTCTCAATGGTTCTTCCTCATGCTCTTAGGGTTTTTCCTGACAGTGTGACCTTTGGTGACCTTCATTAGGATCTGCTTTTGTTTTTGAAGCTGCCTTGTTGGCATTATTTTTTGTGAAAGGCACACTAGAAATGCTTCTCAGTTCAGGCAGGCCTCCAATGAAACAGCCTCCAAACCTTCAAAGCATAATACACTCAGCACTGGAAGGAAGATAAAGGTTACCTGGAACAATCAATGATGATACATTTAGACTGACATGGCCTATATTTATTTAGCTACACATACAGAAGTCTGTCTCTCAGTATGGTGTTGGGCCGCATGTTTGCTAATGCAACATGCCAGACGACTCGACATGGAGGTGTAGAGGTTCCTCATGGTGTCCTGTGATAATCCATCCCCTGCAGCTTCCAGTTTCTGCAGATTTTAGTTGGTGGCCTCCACCCAGACAAAAGGGACTCGTCACTGAACATGACCTGGTGCCAGTTCATGTCACTTTATGACAGTCTGGCACGGCACCTTTCAGTCTTTGGTGACATTGATGTGGTGTTAAGAACACAAAAACAAGAAACAGAAATAAGCTGTCTCAGTGGTAGCATGCTTTCTAACTGCTACTGTGGTTGGTGTAGCTCAGCGGATAACACCACTGCCGGCCAGAGAGCCACCACCACATGTGGGAGACTGGGGTTCGAATTCCAGTCTGGGTGACTATGCTGTGCTACACCAATAAGAGTCCTTGGGCAAGACTCCTAACACTACATTGGTCTACCTGTAATATGATTAACCTTGTAGGTCGCTCTGGATAAGAGCATCAGCTAAATGCCATAAATGTAAATGCTACTAGGACCATTTACAACATATTTGACAGTTTATTAGATACATTCATTCTATGGCTCAAAAAAAAAAAAAAAAGTTTGACATTTTTTTCCCATTAAGAATGAATGGATAAGGCATGGAAAAGCGCACGCCAATCTACCATACTGCCACTCAACTGATAGACACCGTTTCCCATAATCCCAAACTCCCATAATCTCCGGGCAGACTCCCAAGCACAAATTCAACGTTGGACTGACCTGCACTTGTCTGTTTGTCTTTTTTCCCCCTCCTCCCATAGAGTCCCATTCATTTTCACATCCATTCAAACCTGACTGGTTCCTTTAACCTACAGCCACCAAACTGCATGTACTCACTCAGAGCAGATCCCCAAACTCTAATCCATGGATACACTCCTACATGGATATACATCTTCTTCAGGCAAGGCACTTTTCTAGTTTATTAGGCTAACGGGTAATCGCACACCTAATATCCCAAAAGGGTTAGCCCCATTAGCATAGGCTGGTAGCTACAAGTCCTTATAGACAAGCCTGTTAACTCCGTGGCCATCTTTGCAGCATTTCCGGGAAGACAGACTTCTCCTTCTTTGAATGGGGAAAGACCAAACTAACCGAAACCAAAGGTTCCCACAAAATGCTTGTTTTAGGAAGCACAGAGAAAACAAAACTGGCTAGAAAACACAGCATGGGCCAGCAAGCCAACATATGGTGTGTTTTGGATTCTTGTACGCTGGTTAACCAGCATGACTAAACCACCATAAACCAACTTGTGTTACCATAATGTTACCATAGCACATCAGGAATTTCCAATGAAAATTTTC
This sequence comes from Prochilodus magdalenae, assembly GCA_024036415.1. NCBI lineage: Eukaryota > Metazoa > Chordata > Actinopteri > Characiformes > Prochilodontidae > Prochilodus > Prochilodus magdalenae. The sequence continues at coordinate 98,901 of JAMWET010000712.1, forward strand.
CAGCAATTGATCTTTGTGGTTTGCTAACATGTTTGTGATTTTTGAGCTGTGCTAATGTGTTTGTGATCTCTGTGCTACGCTAACACATTTGCGATCTCTGTGCTACGCTAACACGTTTGTGATTTTTGTGCTGTGGTACTGTGTTTGTGATCTCTGTGCTACGCTAACATATTTGTCATTTTGTACTGTGCTACCGTGTTTGTGATCTCTGTGCTATGCTAACACGTTTGTGATCTCTGTGCTATGCTAACACATTTGTGTTCTTTGTGCTGTGCCAACACGTTTGTGATTTTTGTACTGTGCTACCGTGTTTGTGATCTCTGTGCTATGCTAACACATTTGTGATTTTTGTACTGTGCTAACACGTTTGTGATCTCTGTGCTATGCTAACACGTTTGTGATCTCTGTGCTATGCTAACACGTTTGTGATCTCTGTGCTGTGCTAACACGTTTGTGATCTCTGTGCTGTGCTAACACGTTTGTGATCTCTGTGCTATGCTAACACGTTTGTGATCTCTGTGCTATGCTAACACGTTTGTGATCTCTGTGCTATGCTAACACATTTGTGATCTCTGTGCTGTGCTAACACATTTGTAATCTTTGTGCTGCGCTAACACATTTGTGATCTCTGTGCTATGCTAACACGTTTGTGATCTCTGTGCTATGCTAACACGTTTGTGATCTCTGTGCTGTGCTAACACATTTGTAATCTTTGTGCTGCGCTAACACGTTTGTGATCTTTGTGCTGTGCTAACACGTTTGTGATCTTTGTGCTATGCTAACATGTTTGTGATCTCTGTGCTATGCTAACATGTTTGTGATCTCTGTGCTGGGCTAACATGTTTGTGATCTCTGTGCTATGCTAACATGTTTGTGATCTCTGTGCTATGCTAACATGTTTGTGATCTCTGTGCTACGCTAACATGTTTGTGATCTTTGTGTTGTGCTAACACGTTTGTGATCTTAATGCTATGCTAACATGTTTGTGATCTCTGTGCTGTGCTAACACGTTTGTGATTTTTGTGCTATGCTAAGACGTTTAAAACAAATGTCAGTCTACATAATCATGATAATGCGACATCCAGGCAGACTCAGCCATTTAAAAACACATTTTGAACTGCAGAGGATCCGTAAATCTTCTCCGTATTATCTCACCTCCCCCATCTTTCATTGCTTTTCTCTTTCTCTCATCTCCTGCAGTTCCCAAAAGTGCAGTCCCACAGGCTTCCCCAGGCTTATAAGCTCTAAATCAATCTCTCCATTCTTTGCTCCTGAGAGGTTTCCAGTCGTTCCTTTTAGAGCAGCTTTGAGTCAAAACGAGTCAAAAGCATTAGTCAAGATTCTCCTCCAGAGTGGTGTGCATTTAAGTGAAGGTTTCGAGCGGATTCTAAGCAGAAGTGGTGCTATTGTATGAAATAACAGAAGCATACAGTCATCCGCTAACATGCTGTGGTGCACCGTAGTATGCCTAAATCATCACACGTTTCAAACCACATCAAGTTGTAATTTTGCTTATGTGGTTTTTGGTGCAGCACAACTATTTTGTACATCAATAAAACAAAACATTATGTTCACTCACAGATAGAGCTAGTGTTGATTATCTCATGAACAGTCGAGTCACATTATTATGACCATCAGTTAATATCCAGAGTAATCGCCACGTGCAGCACAGACAGCAGCTAGACGGGCAGTGACTCAGTAAGGTTGTCACAGGTATCTGGAGCCATGCTGACTGCAGTGTACCACACAGCTGCTGGAGGGTGCGTGGGCGAGGATCCATAAAGTGAAAACGACAATCCAGGTGGTCCCACAGATGCTCAATTGGGTTCAAGTCTGGGGAAGTGGGGGGCCAGGGTGGTACTTGAAAGTCTTGGTCAGTGTTAAGACATTTCTAGTCATGTGCCATGTCACATTGTCTTACCTCGCATTGATCCTATCCGCCCCAGGTAAGATCGGCAGCGTGTATGGATGTCATGATCTGCATGTATGGATTTATACCCAAATCTGAGTCCCTTCCATATGGATGAGGGGGTCTAGAGAATGCCACCAAAACTTGACTTCCTTCATGCGGTGCATGCTGCTGCTGTCGAACGAGGGAGTGGTCTTAATAATGTGAGTCGACTGGGTAACATGTGAAGTCATCTAATATCTGGGATATATCGTAAAGGGCCAAATCGTAATGGTCATTCTTGGAAGGTGCTCGCGGTCCCCAGTGTGAGCACTATTAATGGTGATCTGGGAAAGGACACACAAGGAACCACCGCTAGGTGCCCAAGGCTTATCAGTGCATGAAATCAATGAAAGCTATCCAGCTATCTGGCCTGAACCAACAGAATGACTGTCCATCATACCCTTCTGCACAGGGGCCATAGGACATGCCCATGCTAACCCCTGCCACCCTTCAAGAACTCCTAGAAAAAAAGGTATGTGAGGGTTGAAACTGGACCTTGGAATATTGAAAGAGGGTCACATGGTCTGATGAGCCCTGGTAGAGGAACTGTGATACTCAGGGAAATGTTCTGCTGGGAAATCCTGGATCCTGGCATTCATGTGGGTGTCAGTTTGACATGTGCCACTTACCTATACATCAAGTTGTTGCCCTGGTCTTCAAGTTACCCAGATCTCAATCTGATCAAGCTTCTGCGGTATGTGCTGGAACAACAAATCTGATCCATGGTGGCTCCAGCTTGTCTCTATGGGTGATGTCTTGATGCCAGATTCCACAGCATCCCTTCAGTGGTCCTAAAGAGTCAAGCCTTGACTGGTCAGTGCTGTTTTGGTGGCTTGCAGAGGACCTTCGGTATATTAGACAAATGGTCATAATGTCCTGGCTCAGTGGTGTGTAGAAACAGACAAGGTTTGGCTGCTTCTACAGTCTTTTGTTTCTAGATGCCATGCACCTCATGGAATTGGCTTGTACCGCACTCAGTCACATTTATCAGGTTAAGGATTCTCTAAGAGGAAAATGCATTTTAGCTTCTTTTGGAAATCTCATACAGTGCCAGAAATCACATTAGCAATCACATTAGCAATCACATTAGCAACCACATTAGCAATAAAATAAGTTTGCAGATGATACGACTGTGGTGGGTTTCATCAGCAAGAATGATGAGTCAGCATACCGAGAGGAAGTGCAACGGTTAACAGACTGGTGTAGAACCAACAACCTGTCTTTGAACGTAGACAAGACCAAAGAGATGGTTGTTGACTTCAGAAGGACAAGGCGTGACCACTCTCCACTACACATCGACGGCTCCACTGTGGAGATCGTCAAGAGCACCAAGTTCCTTAGAGTTCACCTGGCAGAGGCTCTCACCTGGTCCCTCAACACCAGCACCATAACCATGAAAGCCCAGCAGCGTCTCTACTTCCTGCGAAGGCTGAGGAAGGCACATCTCCCACCTCCCATCGTCACCACCTTCTACAGAGGAACCATCGAGAGCATCCTGAGCAGCTGCACCACTGCCTGGTTTAAGAACTGCACCGCATCGGATTGCAAGTCCCTGCAGCGGGTAGTGAGGACGGCTGAGAAGATCATCGGTGTCTCTCTCCCCACCGTCATGGACATTTACACCACACGCTGCATCCGCAAAGCAACCAGCATCGTGGATGACCACACACACCCCTCACACACACTCTTCACCCTCCTCCCGTCTGGAAAAAGGTACAGAAGCATCCGAGCCCACACATCCAGACTAGGCAACAGCTTCTTTCCCCAAGCCATCAGACTCCTTAACACCCAGAGTCTGGTCTGAATAACTGCACACATTCAATGACTGGACTGAACACCCACACACACAACCTCATCTTTTAAATCTGTCCACACATAACACTTAAAGTATAAAATGTTTACATGTATACCAAATATGGACATAACTGCTGCTAAAAACAATGTTCATCTTTAAAAAAAAAAAAAAAAAAAAAAAAAATCAACACAACCACACTTTACTGCACCCACTACCAGTGGGCTATCTGCACTGTCCCCTCCCTGTACTTATTATATGCTGTTTCGTGTATTGTAAATTGTCTTGTGTATTTATTGTATGCATTGTTTTATGTAGCACCTTGGTCCTGGAGGAACACTGTTTCGTTTCACTGTGTACTGTACACCACTGTATATGGTTGAAATGACAATAAAAACAACTTGACTTGACTTCCCAAAACTTGATCTGTGATGTCAACAAACATACTATGTGCAGATGCAGAGAACCTCACATGTACTAGGTTTATGAGTGTGCATTTGGAAAAGATTTGTGCATCGTACATTCTCTGTACATGCCAGACTCAACCAGATTTTACCATGAGCTAACTTGCTAATCTAACTTAATGGCATTTTAAATAATAACCAAAGAGAACTGCTAATTTAATTTGAATGTATACACCTGTGAGCATCCCTTTGATCACCAAAATAAGAAACACACTAGACCGGCATAAACCACCATAAACCAACTTGTGTTATCATATTGTTACCATAGCAAACTTTTTCTTCCAGGAATTTTCAATGGACAAATGTCAATGGTACACTGGGGCTCCAGAACTGCAAGTCCTCCAGTCGGAACACAGCTAACGTGTCAGCTCCTTGGAAGTTCACCTCCCAAAGAGACACATGATTCATTCCAGTGCTCACAATCCCTGCCTATACGTTTTGAGCATGGTCTTAATCTTTCCTTTCTTTACGCCCTGAGCATTTGCTTTAGTCCTGTGATTCTAAGGTATTGTATTATTCTATATTTTGAATGTATTAATATACATCTGTCTATGTGTCTGATCTGTGGAGTGGTCATTACAGCAAATAAAAAGCTGAAGGTGGAGCTTCAAGGTATGGGTTTCCATTAAAGTGGCTGGGCCAAAGCCATCGTTTATCATCTTTAACAGCCAGGACATGCAGACCGGTTCCATCAAAACCAAACATCTCAAATTCGGCCTCATCACACCAAAGCACAGATATCCACTGGTCTAATGAATGTGTTTCTTGGCCCAAGCAGGTCTCTTCTTCTTGTTGTTCTTCTTCAGTAGTTTGGCCATAAGGACCTGATTCCCACAGTCTCCTCTGAAAGGTTCATGTTGAGATGTGTCTGCTACTTGAACTCTGTGAAGCATTTATGAGGGCTCTAATCTGAGCTGCTGTTAATGTGTGGTTCCTAAAGATGGTATCTCTAATAATCTCCAGCCGACGTAACTTCACGGGTCTTCCTTTCCTCATGAGAGCCAGTTTCTTCATAGGGTTTGAAGGTTTTGGTGATTGTACTTGAGGATACATTCAAAGTTCCTGCAGTTTCCTGGATTGGTTGACCTTCATGTCCTACAGTAATGATGGACTGCTGTTACTGTTTACCTAGTTGAGTGGTTCTTGCCATAATATGGATTAGAAGAGTAGTGGAAGAGGGCTATGCACAGTGTACCAACCCAACCTCTGCACAACACAACCGATAGTCTCAAACACATCAGGAGAGCAAGCAATTCCATCAAATAACACCTGACAAGAAACACCTGTTAACTGAAGACCATTCCAGGTGACTTTATCTCATGAAGCTGACCAAGAGAATGCCAAGAGAGTAAAAAAAAAAAGTAGAAAATATATCTGGTATATTGTTATATTCATATTTTTTGTTTGCCATGTAAGTTCATGTGTTCCTCCATAGTTTTGATGTCTTCATTATTGATCAACAAAGCAGAAAATAAGAGAAATAAAGAAAAAACACTTAACAAAAAACGTTTGACTGGCCTAAAGCTGATCAGATATTGATTTATACATTTATACCAGTATATCTACAGAACCCTAATATTGTGTAGTTTATCATTCATGTATTAAACTAAGTAACATTAAATGACTTTGTTGGCAACAGTAGGTGGACAATCAGCTTTCAGGAACTTTGATGACCCTCTTGCACAGTAATCATCCAAACAAATGGTTCCTATAACTGTTAATCAGCCCTGGACACTGACTTAGAGAAATCTTGGCCAGGTCCACTTTAACTCTTTAACGGCTTTAACTCTGTTAGGTCAGCCTGCTATAAATATCTTACTGTGATCCTATTGTAATTTACACTCATTGTCAAAAGAGTAGTTGCACAAGTACCTGCACCCAGAAGGAATCAGCCCATAAGATTGAAACTTGGTGGGTAGGTCTGACACTGTGAGACATGCGAATGAGACCTGACATAGGCAAGTACAGGTCTTATCGCTGTACCTGACTGACCCAACAGGCACAAGCATTAAATCTATGGGTGGAGGCACTGTGGTCAGCGCCAAGATGTCACTCCACCTCCACCCCTACTGCACAGTCTGCAGGAACTGTGTGGGAATATTCAAACTGCATGGGATGGATTATCATACGACACTATTAGGAACCTCTACAACTCCATGCCGAGACGGCTGGCATGTTGCATTAGCAAAGATGGTGGCCCGACACCATACTGAGAGACACTACTTCTGTATGTGTAGCTCAATAAATATTACCCATATCAACATTATCAACATGTATCTTCCTTCCCAACAGCACTGCAATCCCACACCTCCTTCTGGGTGCAGCTATTCTATTGACAATGAGTGTATTATTATGGAATGTATTTTTTGAGTCTTAAAAACATACTTATGGTTTTTCCTAACCTTTTTTTAGGCTAGCGCTGCGGTTTTGCTGGTGTATGGTTGTCAAGTCCAGCTTGTTCACAAACCTAAGAAAAAATGAAATATTGTGGCATGTTAAATATATTTTGTTTTTCCAAATATGTTATTTATAGATTTATATAGATTTATAATACTGTGAATGTATAATACTGTGAATGTATAATACTGTGGCATGTAAAAATATTTTATTGTTCTAAATTTATGATATACAGGGGTTGGACAATGAAACTGAAACACCTGGTTTTAGACCACAATCATTTATTAGTATGGTGTAGGGCCTCCTTTTGTGGCCAATACAGCGTCAGTTGGTCTTGGGAATGACATATACTGCGTCCTGCACAGTGGTCAGAGGGAGTTTAAGCCATTCTTCTTGCAGGATAGTGGCCAGGTCACTACGTGATGCTGGTGGAGGTTGGTCCTTCTTGGTGGTATGCTGACATTACCCTGGATACCGTGGCTCTTGATACATCACAAAGACTTGCTGTCTTGGTCACAGATGCGCCAGCAAGACGTGCACCAACAATTTGTCCTCTTTTGAACTCTGGTATGTCACCCATAATGTTGTGTGCATTGCAGTATTTTGAGCAGAACTGTGCTCTTACCTGCTAACTGAACCTTCACACTCTGCTCTTACTGGTGCAATGTACAATTAATGAAGATTGGCCACCAGGCTGGTCCAATTTAGCCATGAAACCTCCCACACTAAAATGACAGGTGTTTCAGTTTCATTGTCCAACCCCTGTATATATTTTTATAATAATATATATATATATATATATATATATATATATATATATATATATATATATATATATATATATATACACACACACAGTATATAATTAATACTTTTGCCTTTAATTTTGAGTCATTTTTGCATTGGGGCCTTGCTTTACTCTCACTTTCTACTGAACTCACATTAGATCATCTTCCTCTTCTCTGGCTCATGGTCCAACATCCCCCCCACTTCACTTTCTCTTCAAAAAAACAAGTCATAACTGTGCTGAATAATTGAAGGGGGAGAAATCGAGCGGTTCTAGGGTTTCCACGGCTTATTGTTCCAGGCCCAGTCACTCAATGGCTGCAAAAAGTGAACTCGTCATGCTCATTACTCAGCACCGGCCAACCATGGATTGGCCGAGGTATGGCCCACTCGTCCTACACACAAACTCCCTCACACACTCCCACACACACACGTGCATGTGCACAGCCTCATCTTCTTTACACACACCGACACACTGGATAGGACGATGCCGAGAGAGAAGCTTATTGCGTCTGAGAGTGATGGTAAGAGGTCCTCATTATTATCACTAGCTTGTTTGTTCTTTCAACTTTTCTCCATATTAATGGATGAATGGATAGAGGTCTGATTCACATTCATGCAGAGTATCACAGGCTCAATATATGTGTGTGATTTGATTGTAAAGAGCCAATATCTTACTGTGAAAAGCTTTTTTAGATATAATTATTATTTTATTTTAGAAACTTAAGTAGAGTAAGCTCATACTCAGGGGCAAGGGGGAAATGGGCAATGTGAACGTGAGTGAAATTGAATTAACAGTACAATGCATAGCGATATATTCTAAGAGGGTGGTGTTAGGCTGGCTTGGGAAACTTTCACGTAACTTCAGTTGCTTGAAACTAAATTCCACTTGACAAATGTCCTGGAACTCATTCGAAACTGGCAACAGCTGCAAGTGTGTCAACTTCATGAAACACATTTCATTAAAAAGAGCCAAGCAAATCAGCTATAACGCATCACATGACTACATTGTCCAACATACTTTCAATGATCTTCGAAAAAATAACACAGAAGATGGTTTACTGGATGGCTTACAAGGAAACCCCCTACCTAAAGCTAGAGGCCCTGTAAGCAACTGGTTTACCTAGACAGCTAACGCTAATTGCTGACTCCTTGTGTAGTCATCTTTTGATGTGAATTACTGTGGTGAATTGTCTACATTGCTGCATAAATAAATATGACCTGAAATATTTTAGACATTTGCCAGACATTCTTACCCAGAAGGGCCTTACAATTTGGTCATTTCTTACACAGGTAGGCCAAGTAGTGTTAGGAGTCTTGCCCAAGGACCCTTATTAGTATAAGCGCAGTGTGCTTGCCCACTTGGAGGTTCAAACTCCAGCCTATGGAGACGTTAGCCACTACACCATACCAATATTACATATGTGTGAGCGGCCAAAGTATGTAAAGCTTTGCCCTTAGTATCTGCTTTGGTTCCCTTGTCCAGCAGTAACCGCAACTGAAGGATTCAGGTAACTGTTGATCAGTTCTGCACATCGGCTTGAAGGAATTCCAGCCCATTCCTTTGTACAGGAAAGGAACTCTGTTATGCTGGTGGGTTTCCTCACATAGGCGGGTGCTTCAGGTCCTTCTACAGCAGTTCTGTACTATTAATGTCAACCTTGATTTGGCCCTTCCCAAACATTACCTTTTCTCTTCTTTGACTGTTGTTTGGTAGAACGACTTGTGTGCTTATGGTCATTGCCTTGCTGCATGTTCCTGACCTTCTTCTTTTTGCTGGTGTAATTCAGAATTCATTGTTCCATCAATGATGGTAAGACATCCTCACCCATATGCAGCAAAACAGGCCCAAACCACCATACTACCACCACCATGTTTCACATGTGGGATAAGGCTCTCATTTAAACCAATAAGAGATATTTTGGTCTCATCCGTCCACAAAACATTGTTCCAATAGCCTTCTGGCTTGTCAATGTGATCTTTAGCAAACTACAAACGGATGGCAGTGTTCATTTTGGAAAGCAGGGGCATTCTTCTTGCAATGTTGCCATGCGGCCATTGTCAGCCATGGACTCATGGAGTCATGGACTCATTAACCACTGTGAAAGAGGCCTTTAGTTACTTAGAAGTTAGCCAGGTCACAAACTGTTCCATGCCTTAACCTTGGAGTGATCTTTGTTGGTCAATTGCTCCTGCTGAAGATAACGATGATCCTAAATCTCCTCCATATCTACACAAAATGTCCAAACTCCTCCGAGATGGTTTTGCAACCCTATCCAGCATGATGGATACAACTCTTCATCTGAGCTCCTCAGAAATCTCCGTTGTTTGCTCCATGATACACTTCCTCAAATGAATGAAGATCTAACTTCAACGGTAACCCTAACCCATCATACCTGATTGGCATCCCATTGATTGTAAACTCCAAGCATGTATTTTACTTTGAACCAACTGCTAATCCAACTGCAAATCCAGAGACCATCATTTTGCAACATCTCAGATTTAAAGCTGCCTTTGTACAGAGGAATGGGCTAAAATTCCTCTAAGCTTACGTGCAGAACTGGCCAACAGTTACTGGAAATGGAAAGGCGGTCAAACCTGAAAGCAAAGATCCACATACTCTTGACATTTAAATATGTAATATTGGAATATATACCTCATAAGGACCAAGTAGTACATTTTTTGTCTCTATCTTTAGGACAAAGTGAGACAAGGCCCATAATGAACCTGTTGTGCTCCTAGGACAGGATGAGTAAGACACCAAAGAGGCTGTAGCTGTAACTTTACTGGTAAGGACCCCACAGGACCAACAACACTGCTATGCCCATCCACTCACACCAGCCCAACACACACTAGCACACAAGTGTCACTGCCATGTTGCGAATGATCCACTACCTTCATAATACCTGCTCTGTGGTGGTCCTGTGGGGGTCCTGACCATTGAATAATAGGGTAATGAAGTATACAGAGAAACAGATGGACTACACTGTAAGTGCTCCTATATGGTCAGTGGAATATAAAATGGACAGTAGGTGCAGATACAAGGAGGTGTACCTAATAAAGTGACTGATAGGTGACAGTCATGCAATAAGCAGTTGTCAGTTCTCTTTATTAGGAATTATTATTGGTAAAATATTAATACTGTAATAGAACACCCTTCAATTACTGACCACTTTATTAATAAATATTATTAATAATAATTAATAAATTAACAACCACTATAATTACCATATAACAATCAACTACTGTGTAATATTGTCAGTTAATATTGTTTTACCTCACACATTATTTGGAGAGTCTCATGGAGTCTGTACACGGGTGTTCACTATGTGGTGTTAAGGTTTGTCTCTGGTTTAGGTTGTGGGTTGATTTAGGGTTTGGTTGAGCATTAGTTTTTACAGAATCTGCTACGTTCAGTTGCATTTAGCTGCTATTTAACTCAATACAAGTTAAGTATCTACAAGTCATCTACAGTGGATTCAGGGGTCGCTATTGGCTTTTACTTGGTGTCCCTGGCCAAAGCATGAGTGGCCCCCTGCCTTGTTAAGCAACCTGCTTGGACGTGGAACCAATTCCATCAAATCAGATTTGTCCAGAATGCAGTAACTCTACCTTTCTGCTGTGATGAAGCGGTGACCAAAGACCCACCTGGGCCAACCGTAGTGGGTGACCTAGCATCATTAATGAGGTTCTATTGATGTTTTCTAATATCACTCCATGTAATGAGATCTTACATAAGGTACATAAGAGGCTAACACTGCAGCAGCTAAACAGGACCTATTAAAACAAACTAGACTGGAGGGGGCAATGGGGAGACCACCGCAGTCACCATAATGATTTTGTGCCCAACAGTGTAACGTGTTACTTATTTTCACTGTTTGTTAGGACAGGTATTAAATATAACATATACAACGTGTTTCCATTATTGTGGCCACAAATTCTTCTTTTTTGGCCATAAGATGACTTGCTAAAAATTTGATTTGCCTACCTCGTAGTGACCATCAAAATACAGAGTTTTAATTTTTCAGAAAAGGTATTAAGTGATGGATAAGCTGTTGTTGCATTTATTTGTTTATTGTTAAATTGATATTTTTTATATTTATTTGTTGTTTATTGCTAATTTTCCTTCGGGATCAATGAAGTCTCCAAAATAAAGTAATTTACACTATTATGATATTCAACTAATATACATGGTGCTGTTACGGAGCAGGACTGAGTGAGTGAGACGCTTGACTCTCTTTGCCCTTTGACCTGATCAGGCCATGATCTGGCCAAGCAGGTGTAACGGTACAGAGAGTTCAGCTCATTAAAGCTGCCGTGTGCCTGCTGTCCAACACAAGTAAGCTTGTAATGACCTCCGCAGCACACAGAGGTCAGGTTACGGTGGACACAAAGTATCCAGCAGCGTGTCCGAGCTGAATAGGGTCTATTTAACCCGGTCTGCTCAGGAATTTAGATTCAGTTACACTCCAATGTATATGAATCTTGATAACTGTTGTTTGTGTCTTGATAACATCATTATTTAATTAACCACAGTCAAATAAATTGATAAGATTGACTAAACATGCTGATTAGCCTAACCATCTGTGGTACCTGAAGTTTGCTGCTTTAATCAGAATTGTGAAATATTTTAGTACCCCATTGGAAGTGCTACGATTCACTAACCATTTTAGAAATGCAAAAAACATGGAGCTTAGGCCTCACCTATATTAGTCTTATGTACAATAAGAAACTGAATGCTGTGCTATAAGTTCAGATACACTGTTAGCGTGTGTTTAACTTTAATCATACCTAAATGTCGCTTATCTAAAGGTTTTTGGACACTGTAATGTACATAGGTACTATTTCATACATAGTTTTTAAATGAATTTTAAATCGGTACGTTAGCACACGTTGTTAAAATTACCGGAGGGGTAGCACCGTTGTAAGAGGGGTCCGGGTTTGTGTGTTGGGTTGCTTATACTGTGAGTTAAGGAATTAACTTACACATCACTGCTAGAAATGATGTCTTGGCAGATAAAATCATCTTATACATAGTTTATATCTTACATTTCTTATTTTTTCATTTGTCTTCAGTGATTTAAGTAAGCCAAATTTTCTTACTTTATTGGCAGATAATTTTGTTTAGTTTAAGAAATGTGCTGAAACAACGATCGAGCAATTTAGTGAGATACTATGGCTTAATATGACCATCTAGAAATTTGTTTAAAAATATTAACTTTAATAATCTTAAAAATTAGATATTAGGATATATCAACTAGATCATTTTACCAATTTTGCAAATGTATCATTTTTTCCATAGGGCTGAAACCACAAGAATGCTCCACAAACTGAAACAGCTGCAAGTGCCTCAACATCATGAAACACGTTTCAGAAAACAGCTGTAACGCATCACGCATAACGCATAACGCATGGTTATGTTGATCAACAGACAAATGATCTTCAAGAAAACTAAACAGAAGATGATTTACTGGGTGGTTTAAAAGGAACCCCCCTACATAAAGCTAGCGTTCCCACCTAAAGCTAGCATTCCCACCTAAAGCTAGCATTTCTACCTAAAGCTAGTGTTCCCACATAAAGCTAGCATTTCTACCTAAAGCTAGTGTTTCTACCTAAAGCTAGCATTTCTACCTAAAGCTAGCGTTCCCACCTAAAGCTAGCATTTCTACCTAAAGCTAGTGTTCCTACCTAAAGCTAGCATTCCAATCTAAAGCTAGTGTTCCCACCTAAAGCTAGCATTTCTACCTAAGGCTAGCCTTTCTACCTAAACCTAGGATTCCCACGAAAAGCTAGCATTCCCACCTAAAGCTAGCATTTCTACCTAAAGCTAGTGTTCCTATCTAAAGCTAGCATTCCAATCTAAAGCTACTGTTCCCACCTAAAGCTAGCGTTCCCACCTAAAGCTAGCATTCCCACCTTTAAGCTAGCATTTCTACGTAAGGCTAGCATTTCTACCTAAACCTAGGATTCCCACGAAAAGCTAGCATTCCCACCGAAGGCTAGCATTCCCACCTAAAGCTAGCGGGTGGTCTAACTAGCCAGCTAAAGCTAATAGCTGTTTAAATGATTTCTTGTGCCAGTGTTCATTCTTCTTTGTTCAGTTTATAGTGATATACTGTGGTGCTAAAAAGTTTGTGATCTCTTTAGAACCAAATTCAACAATTTATACATATAATACTTTATGTTCACATACAAGTATGTGAACCTTTATGTTCAGTATCTATTTCATTGTGCACTGCAACTAACATTTCTGGTAACTGCTGATTAGTCCTGCACATCGGCTTGGAGGGATTTTAGCCCATTTCTCTGTGTAGAACAGCTTCAACTCTGTCTAAAGTTAGTGGGTTTCCTTACATGACTGTGCTGCTTCAGGTCCTACAGCATATCTATATTGTTAAGGTTAACTTTTTGTTTGTTTCACTGCATGAACCAGATTTTTTTTAGATTCAGCTCACAAACAGATGTCTTTGGCATGGTATGGTGCTGTGGGGAAGACTTAAGTGCAGGGACACAGGGCCAGCCAAAGTAGTGGAGAATTTATGGGTTTTGTTTTAGGTTATAGTAATGGGTGAAGTTTTCATCCCTTGAATTGAGAGGAGAATGGTGGAGATTAAGTTTGCACATGGTGGGGATCAAACCAAATGAAATTACAATAAAGGATGCAAATAAAGGTGAGAAAATGGCAAACAAAGGAGACACCGTGTGGGTATGAATCAAACAAAGGCGGGTCTTCGTAAAACAGAAAAACAATTCTCTCAGAATAAGAAAATACTCTTTACTCTTTTACCATTCAAAGTTTTTTATTTTATAGAGATGGATGTACTTTATCTCAGCTCAGAAATTAATTCTCTTTAAAGGTCCGACTTGACTTGACTTGACTTGAATTGACTGTTCCCTCCATCTAAAATGGTGCAACAAAGACTGTTGTTTGGCACCGTCTTAAATACAGCACCCGGCAGGTGCCCCCAGTCATTGATTGGCCTGGGAGCTGTTGGGCCTGCGTCACCCCCTGCTGGTGGCAGATGGCACTGCATGCCCCCTTACAGTCTTGACATTTTCCTTCAGAATTTGCTGGTGTAATTCAGAATTCATTGTTGCATCAGCAATTGAAACTGTCCTGGTCCAAATGCAGCAAAACAGGCCCAAACCATGATACTACCACCACCATGTTTCACAGATGGGATAAGTCTTTTATGCTGTAAAGTGTTTTCTAATTTCTAGGCTTAATGCTTTTAAGTAAACCAAATCTTATCTAATATGTAGCTGATAAAAAACAAGTCCCACCCTGGGCTGTATAGAGAAGTCTACTTTTTAACTGCTGTTTGTGTTTTATCTTACAGTCAGCATTGAAGTGGATGATGGTAAGTCATATTGTTATTTAAAGCTGTGGCCAGTTAGTGGAAGTACAAGGTTGGGGTTTCTAATAAAGTGGCCAGTTAGTAGAAGAACAAGGTTGGAGTTTCTAATAAAGTCGCCAGTTAGTAGAAGTACAAGGTAGGTGTTTCTAATAAAGTGGCCAGTTAGTAGAAGTATAAGGTAGGTGTTTCTAATAAAGTGGCCAGTTAGTGGAAGTACAAGGTAGGTGTTTCTAATAAAATGGCCAGTTAGTAGAAGTACAATGTAGGGGTTTCTAATAAAGTGGCCAGTTAGTAGAAGTACAAGGTGGGTGTTTCTAATAAAGTGGCCAGTTAGTGGAAGTACAAGGTAGATGTTTCTAATAAAGTGGCCAGTTAGTGGAAGTACAAGGTTGGAGTTTCTAATAAAGTGGCCAGTTAGAAGTACAATGTAGGGGTTTCTAATAAAGTGGCCAGTTAGTAGAAGTACAAGTTTAGGGTTTCTAATAAAGTGGCCAATTAGAAGTACAAGGTTGGGGTTTCTAATAAAGTGGCCAGTTAGTAGAAGTACAAAGTAGATGTTTCTAATAAAGTGGCCAGTTAGTAGAAGTACAAGGTTGGGGTTTCTAATAAAGTGGCCAGTTAGTAGAAGTACAAGGTTGGAGTTTCTAATAAAGTGGCCAATTAGAAGTACAAGGTAGGGGTTTCTAATAAAGTGGCCAGTTAGTAGAGGTACAAGGTTGGAGTTTCTAATAAAGTGGCCAATTAGAAGTACAAGGTAGGGGTTTCTAATAAAGTGGCCAGTTAGTGGAAGTACAAGGTTGGGGTTTCTAATAAAGTGGCCAGTTAGTAGAAGTACAAGGTTGGGGTTTCTAATAAAGTGGCCAATTAGAAGCACAAGTTTGGGGTTTCTAATAAAGTGGCCAGAAAGTTGAAGTACAGTAAGTTGTGTTTCATGTTTCTGCATCACTCCTGCAGGAAACGAAGGTGAATTTAACCTGTACTATGTTAATATGGAAGAGGATTCTGATGGAAGAGGACAAGAAATAGAGAGAGAGAACAAAAGGAAGAAAGAGAAAAAGGCAGAGAGAGGAGGAGCCACAAGGCCAAGAAGAAGGTCAGAGGAGAGAACCAGCAATGCAAGACATGAGAGAAGAGGAAGACCAAAGGATGGACAACGGAGAAAAAGAGAGGGAGAGGCAGAGGAGGTCACGAAAAAGAAAAAGAACCGTAAGAATGAGAAAGCAAAGAAAGCGCATCATGAAGAAATGGAGGAGGTAGAGGAAGTAGAGGAGACAGAGGAGGTAGAGGAAGTAGAGGAGGCAGAGGAGGTAGAGGAGGATGCAGAGAAGAAGAAAAATAAGCAGATCAAGAAAGTGGAGGATGGAGAGAGGAATGGGACGAAGGTAAAGAGAGAAGAGAACAAACAAAAAAATGAGAAAAAGAGAAAGAAGAAGAAGACAGAAACCAGGTAAGCAGTCCAATCGTTGGGAATCACTCATCGAATGAAGAATTATTCATATGACCTTTTATAATAACTGATAAAGTTTAGCTTTAAATAACTGTATTAAAACCCCAACACAGTTCCTTCTCTCTTTATTAGAACGTGTCCGGGGAACAGTTATTAAATTCTAATAAAAACTGTAATAATCTATTAGCAATCAATGTTTTTGACTAGTCTTGAGATTTAATGACCATGTTTTATTAAAACCTCATTCTGGATCTTTAGTTAAAATATTTTCTTTAAGATTAAATTGAAATTTTAAGAGATGCTTCTTAAATATAAGAACTTCAATCATGTATTGATTTATTTATAATTTAATGTATATACATTTCTTAACATTTAATTTTGGATGCTAATTTTACACGAGATATTAATTTTATTAGAACAGCTTTCTCAATACTAACTGTATTTATTAACATTTTTTATATAATGATTGTATTTTATAATTTAATTGAGGATTATCATTTTCTAGATCATTCTGAATATTTATTGGAAATATTTGAAATTCATTCTGGATTATACAGTAATTTAATAAAAATTTATCAAGACTCTATGCATTAATTTTATCTACCATTTATTCTGGAGGTAAATGTGTTAATTCTGGATATTCAGTTTACTGTAATTTAATTTTTTGTATTATAATTACATTTAAAATAATTTGTATTATAAAACAATTGTATTATAATATAATATATAACATTAACTTTACTCATTATTAGTTATTAATTACTATAAATATTTAGTCACTGAAAGTAAATACATTATAATTTCATTTTTAATATTAATTTTATTAAAGCATCATACTTGATATTATTTTACTAACTTTATTAATTTAATATAAATATTTTATTCTGGATGTTAATTACTCTTAGAAAGGTATAGTTCATTTATATTTTATTAGAAATTGATTCTAAATATTACATTAATAATAACCTATAATAACCTCATTCTGCAGTTTCTTCTGGGATCAGTGAAGTGTTATCTATTCTGTTTGTAATTCATATTAAATTGAATTGAATCTTTAAAGCTTCCTCATTCATTACCTTGCTGGCTTATAGCTCTGAGTCTGAGCGTTCTTCATCAGAGGAGGAAGAGGAAAAGGATGGTGGTGAGGAGCAGGAGGAAGAGGAGGCTAGGGATGGGGATGAAGAGTTTGTGATTGGCTCTATGACTCCGGAGGAGCTGGAGAAGCTGAAGGAGGCTGTGGACGACAGGAAGAAACTCGTCACAACACTGAGAGGGAAACCCTGGCCCATGCGCAAGAAACTGCCCACACTCAGGTAACACACACACGTGTGCACACAGACACACACGCACGTACACACACACGCACACAGACACACACATGCGTGCACGCAGACACACACACACACACACCCCCATGTGTGCACACAGACACACACATACACACGCACACACACAAACACATGCACGCACACACACACACGCGCATACACACACACACACACACGTGCACACAGACACACACACGCGCACACAGACACAAACACCTGCACACACACACACACACAGACACAAACACGCGTACACGTACACATGCACACACACACACTCACGCACAGTTACACAAACACACGACACACACATGTACACACACACTCCCGCACACACACACATGCACACGTGTGCACACAGACACACACGCACACACACACACACACACACACACACACACACACACACACACAAACACACGCACACACACAAACACACACACACACATACTCACACACACACACGCATACTAACACTCACACGTGTACACATACACGCACACACACACACACACACTTGCGCACACACACACAAACACACACACACAAACACACGCACACACACACACACACACACACACATACTCACACACACACACGCATACTAACACACACACACACACACACGTGCACACACACACACACATGTACACACACACGCACATACACAAACACACACGTGCACATGTACACACACACACACACACGTGCACACACACACTCACATGCACACACACACACACGTGCACACACACACTCACATGCACACACACACATGCGCACACACACACAAACACACAAACACACATGCACATGTACACACACACACTCTCACTGTTTTTCTCAGTATGTTAATTCAAATAAACAGTAATTGCAGATTACAATATGCAGAAAGGTGTTCTCTGTAGACGATGTGTACTTATGTTCATCGGAGGAGTTTTGCACACAGCTGCTTATAAAACATGCTACTATGTGTGTGTATAGGTATACATATTTTATCATGATAAGAAAATGGTCTTGTGTGAAATGTCATGATGAATGGACCAAATTAAATGGTCCAAATTACTCTACTCATTCTGGAATCTAGTTAGTACATGTATCACCTCTCATCATCGAAACAATAGCTGCACCCAGAAGGAAGTGTGGGATTGCAGTGCTGTTGGGAAGGAAGATAAAGGTCACCAGGAACAATAGATGGCGATACATTTGGACTGATATGGGTAATAATTATTGATCTGCACATACAGAAGTAGTGTCTCAGTGTGGCGTCAGGTGCAACATGCCAACCGCCTCGGCATGGGGTTGTAACGGTTTCTAATGGTGTCCTGTGATAACCCATCCCATGCAGCTTCAGTATTCTCACAAGTTCACCAGACACCAGTTGTCTGCCAATGGTGCTGGCAGTGGCAGGATGACAGATGGAGGGCATCACTGCTCGCTGAATGTCTGCAGTCATAGCAGTTGGGTCAGTCATGTTCAGCGATAAGGCCCATCTTCGCTTGAAGTATTGACATGCCTCACACTCACCCACCGAGTTCATTCGTGTTGGTGAATTCCTTCTGTGCAGTAATGTGTTTGATGATGAGTGTATAGTATAGTCTGTTATGTCTATGCCGCGTGTGTTTATTTAAGTAGTATATACTGTATGTGGTTTTCTCTGAGCCCATGCAATTACTAACCACCTGCAAGTGGAATTGGAAACAATCAAAAGAGCCAGTCTCTCACCAATCGCTCGTCCTTCATTTCTGTCTTAGGGAGTCTCAGGCATTTGTAGAGAAGTACGAGGGAGCTTTGGGGAAAGGCCGAGGGAGGAAGCTCTATGCCTACAAGGTCATGATGAGGAAGGTGAGATGTCCCAACCTGAAGAACACATGTCAACGTCATCAGGAAACCTTCACAATCTCTGTGTTTCTCACTGAAAGCAGAAGTACACCGTTTAGTCACATTATTATGACCACCAGCTAATGTTCCGAGTATACGGCACGGACAGGAGCTAGACGACCTGGGAGTGACTCAGTAAGTTCCTGGTAGGTTTTCATAGGTATCTGGAGCCGTGCTGACTGTAGTGCAATCCACAACTGCTAAAGGGGTGCAATCAATAAGGGTGAACATGATGGTTGGGTTCAAGACTGGGGATTTAGTGGGCCAGAGGGGTACTTGGAAGTCTTGGTCCTGCTCTTCTAAACAATGTTGGGCATTTCTAGCCTTGTTATATGTTGCACTGTCTTGCTGGAAGATCCCACCCACCCCAGAGAAGACCATCAGCCTGTATGGGTGTACGTGACCCGCAAGGATGGATTCATACCCCAATTGGTTGGGTGTCTTCCACATGGATGAGTGGGCCCAGAGAATGCCACGAAAGCTTTCTTCATGAGCTATGTGCTGCTGCCAACAAACGAAGGAAGTGGTCATAATAATGTGACTAAACTGGGTAAAATTACGAGTGAAATGACTTCAATTCATAAAGAGGAAAGTATTATGAAGTGCTAGTGTTCTGGAGTTTCCTAAAGAGATCAAAGTGCATTTGTAAAACTGTCCTTTGTGGTGTTGCATCCACCATGCTGCTACGTGCATCAGAAATGGATGAAGTTTGAGAGAGACTTTGAGAACTTCAAGACGGCCTGCATCCCGTGGGAGATGAAGATTAAGGAGATTGAAAGTATGTGTGTTTCCCACCCTCTAGTAACATAATCACTCACTCACTCACTCATGTTTAGCAGGCTGAAGATTCTCCACAAGGAGGCACTGTTAGCACCTCAACCACTGTGTTGCCAGTCACAACAGAAAAGACATTTATTTTAATAGGATTTACAGTAAGGAGCAGTTTCATTTCCAACTCCTGTGACACTGTGTTGTAAGTGCTGCCAAACAACAAAGACTGTGCCGAAGAAAAACACATTTTTGATATTGATTTTAAAAAAGCGGAAATGGGAAAATGGTGACATGCCGTGACAGTCTGAGAAATTACAAAGTTCCCATTGAAGTTCATTGAAAATTCATTAAAAGTTCATTGAATATATATATATATCTATATCAAAATTTATATTTATAGATTCTCTAAATCACTGCATGGCACCAAGAACACTTCCCAAAGCCATCATCTGTGAACGCAGTTCACTTTACTATGCAAAGAAGAAACCAGACATAAACAGCTTCAGAAATGTCGCCGGCTTCTCTGGGCTCGATATGGACTGAGGTGAAGCAGAAATGTGTCCTGTGGTCCGACAAGTCATGATTGCCATGTCCTTTGGGCGAAAGAGAGATGGACTGTCCAACTTGTTATGACCACTCAGTTTAAAAGCCAAACAAGGATTCATAATGATACTATCAGGGACAAGGTGAATCCGACACCTACCAAGCTGAAAGTCAAGTAGTCTTAATTAGACACAAAGATATTCAGACTCAACAGCAAACACAGCGCAATCATAACCGAGTCGAGGCAGAGAGCAGGAGAGAGAAAGTGAAAGACAGGCCAGGGTTGAAACTAGAGAGTCAAATAGCCAGCGAACAGAGGAGTTGAGAGAGGAGGCAGGAAGGTCTAAACACAGAGTGAGCAACAAGAAAGGCGAACAAAGCAGAAGGGGCATCCGGAAGCAACCGACAGTGGAATAAACAAAAGGAGGTCTAGAACAATAGAAGCTGAGTAGTAACGAGAAACCCTTGGTATGCAAACTGGGTTTGGCAGAACATCACAAGCTGTGTGTCAATGGAGTATATAAACAGGAAGTGATTAGAACGTCAGCTGGCCTCAATCAGTAGTCTGGTGACCTAGAACGTAGAAATGGAGTATGAGTGGATGTTTTGGGAATTGTGGCAGTGATGTCATCAAAGAGGGTACTCTGGTAGATGGAGTCCGGGAGATAGAAGGCGGGCGGGAAACCTGGAAGCGCCATAGATATGGGGTTCTTTAGTGGAAAGCATGAACTTGGCACTCAGCTTTGTTGAGCCATGTTGCTGGCATCAATCAAAATAGGCTTTAGCCTCTCTAAACACATACAGTTCCTCAGTTTTGATGTTTGTCACGTTGCCTCTGTATTATTTCCCATATAGAATAATTTGCACGTCAGGTTGTGGTTACATTTTGCACAGGTCATTTAACCTTTGACCTGTGCCATTATGTACTCAGATTACATTTTCAGAAATGACATTGCATACTTTTATTATTTTTATTTATTTGACACCTTTTCTGTCTGATTTGTGTACATTTCTTTCCTCCCCTCTGAAATATTCAGGCCATTTTGGCTCCTCAGTCGCCTCCTACTTCCTATTTCTCAGATGGATGTACGGCATCAACATGATTCTCTTCAGCCTGACGTTCGGGCTCGTTATGGTTCCTGAGGTGAGGGACGTTCCGGCTCCTGCACCTGCCACGTGAAATTCTGCATTAACATGTGTTGCTGGGGCAGCCGCACCTAACAAGGGCAGTTGAAAGCGAGGCCATCTTAAAAGCCTCTCGGCGGAAACTGGGCCATTGCTGGGGTCTGGGGAGCTTTCATCACTGCCCTACATGCCAGGAGCAGCACAAGACACATTTATAACAGAGCATTCGCTTCAAACACATTCCACTGCTTTCTAAAAAAATGTGTATGTGATGGTTAAAGTTATTTTTGTTAATTTTTACTTTTTTATGCATGTTGCAGCTGTGGAAATTTCATGAGGAATGGCCTGACAGAAATGGGCTAAAACTGCTTGGTCTGGTTCCATGGACTTCAATTATAATTCATATCGTCGCTGTCCAAAGAAAAACATGTATCTCCATTTTTGTTGATTTTTACATTTATGCCTCATTTGATCACATGAGCTGCTGTTTACACCGTGTGGGAATTTCATGAAGAATGGACCAACAGGAATGGCCCAAAACTGCTTGGAAAGACGTCTGGTTCCATTGACTTCCATTCAAACTTTATGAGGTTTTTGGCCTCTCCTGTAAAGTTGACATTTTGGAGATAGCTGTTTTTCTTTGGACAGCTACGATATAAAATTTTTGTCCTCTCATGTTCAGTTGCCTTTTGGAGATACGAGTTTTTCTTTAAACAGCGAGGATGCTTTCCTATTCGACTATTTGAGTTGTATGTGATCTGTCGTGGTGGAACAGTGGTGTAGGGAACTGTTTACCATTATTATTAGGGGTCCAAGCATTGAAACTTGTGGAACTCCTGCAGTGGAGGCTGATAGAACAAGGTTTATTACTAAGCGGGTTTGGAGCAACTCTATTGGCCTGTCCATCATGAACCTTCACTAAACTGAATAGAGAACTAGAGCTTTTACACTGTGCAGGAAAAGAGACTAAATCTATATTAGAGGTGGAGATATGGAGAAATATAATACTGTGGTACATATTAAGAGTATAAGTGGTATATTAGGATATGTCTTGTTTAGACTTTCATCAGTATGAACTGTTAAGTGTAAGCCCATGGAATCTTTAAGGTAACATCCAGTTAATTGGTGTGCCTAAACTTTTGACTGGTAGTGTATATTAGCTAGTTGTATTTCATACAACCTAGCATTAACTGCTAATCAATGTTTGGCCACATTGGGCTTGTATTACATTTACGACATTTAGCTGACCTTCTTATCCAGAGCGACGTACAAGGTTAATCATATTACAGGTTGGCCGATGTAGTGTTAGGAGTCTTGCCCAAGGACTCTTATTGGTGTACCACTGCGTAGTCACCCAGACCAGGATTCGAACCCCAGTCTCCCACGTGTGGTGGTGGCTTCCTGGTGGGTAGTGGTGTTATCTGCTGAGCTACACCAACCATTAGTATATAGTTGCAACTACATATTAGTATATAGTTGCATGAAATTAACACAATTAAAAAACAGAAGAATATAAGAAAATATGAATAAGAAGAAGCACATTGCTATCTGAAGTTATCAATATGACATGTAATTATTAGCTGTAATTGAATAATTTAATGATCAAGCATCGTATTGGATTGATTTGATCTGTGCGTCTAACACAAAGTGGGCTTTACATTGATGAATACAGTGATTTCACATTTTGAACTGTTGCCTATGTGACTGCGGGTGTGTAATCTGTACCTGCACGGTGGTTCTGTCTGTGCAGGCACTGATGGGACGACCATACGGGAGCATTCCCAGGAAGACTGTCCCAAGAGAAGAACAGGCCAGTGCCATGGACTTTGCAGTTTTATGGGACTTTGGGGTGAGGGGCTGCTCTGATTTGGAGTAACCACTATAATAATGGATAGTTTCTCTAATAATAATATTTCTAATCAGTCTGTAGCTGCGTTAAGGCTCAGTACCGTTTGTATTTCTCGATATGAGTCATTTTAACCCCATACCACTGTGCATGCAATTCCCCCCATGCAGGGCTATGCTAAGTATTCAGTCCTGTTCTACGGTTACTACAACAGCCAGCGAGCTATCGGCTGGCTCAAGTTCCGGATGCCCTTGTCTTACTTCTTGGTCGGGGTGGGCACAGTGGCTTATAGCTACATGGTGGTCATCAGAACGTGAGTTTCTATTTCTATGTCTTGTATCCATGTAAAGAATTCAGTGACCACTCTTCCTTTATTTAATTTACAAAGAGATTCAGAGAACATTAGGCGGTCTCCCACCCCCAGCAGAACCTGGTTCACCAATAAACGTACTACCATCAGATGAGTAGCACTTGAAGCTTTCGTCTTTGAGAGAGAGGAGAACACCAAGCTTCACTCTCGCCTGTCTATACTTCCACGGTGAGAACACACCTCAGTGCTATGGGTCTGAAAGGGTGTGTAGCTGCTCAAGAAGGTCCTCACTAGGAAGCTGCTGGTGTTCTCACAGTGGACTGACCAACCCAGAGGCCAGAACCTCAACACCACTGAATGGGTTTGGGTTTATTTGGATGGTGAGAAGTTATGGAACCATGAAATACATCATCTGGAATTAGGTCTACTGAAAGGAATGGAAGCGTCGACACACTAAATACTGAAGGAGAAGACTTTTCCAGATTTTCCTGAAGCTTTTACTTCTAGGTTGTTCACTAAATGAATGGCGGTTTCTGACATTTGAGCTTTTGTTGTACAAATATATGGAAATTAAGTAGATACTGCTAAAGAACTAAGAATGTACGGCAGTGATATGCGTGACAAATACAGGGGTTGGACAATATAACTGAAACACCTGTCATTTTAGTGTGGGAGGTCTCATGGCTAAATTGGACCAGCCTGGTGGCCAATCTTCATTAATTGCACATTGCACCAGTAAGAGCAGAGTGTGAAGGTTCAGTTAGCAGGTAAGAGCACAGTTCTGCTCAAAATACTGCAATGCACACAACATTATGGGTGACATACCAGAGTTCAAAAGAGGACAGATTGTTGGTGCACGTCTTGCTGGCGCATCTGTGACCAAGACAGCAAGTCTTTGTGATGTATCAAGAGCCACGGTATCCAGGGTAATGTCAGCATACCACCAAGAAGGACGAACCTCCACCAGCATCACGTAGTGACCTGGCCACTATCCTGCAAGAAGAATGGCTTAAAATCCCTCTGACCACTGTGCAGGACGCAGTATATGTCATTCCCAAGACGAACTGACGCTGTATTGGCTGCAAAAGGAGGCCCTACACCATACTAATAAATGATTGTGGTCTAAAACCAGGTGTTTCAGTTTCATTGTCCAACCCCTGTACATTATAATAAAAAAAATTGTTGGGCCTAAAAAACACCCTAATTTGGTACAATTTAAATGATTCAACCTAAACAAAAGGACAGATTATTTTTTCAGTCAAAATCATTTTCTAAGTTGTGTTAAACTTACCAAATGGCTTAAAACAATAATAATAATAATTTTTTTTTTTTTTTTTTAATTATTGCACTTTTTAGAAAACTTGAACCTAAAATTTAGAAGAGACTGGAGATTTCTGTTCTAAAGACGGTGTAACTAGCATATAAGTGCCCAAACGTGATATCACCGCAAAAAGGTTAATAACAATATAAATATAATCTCACCGGGAGATTTTCACCAATGCTGGGCGAGCACTTAACCAGAAACATGATCAGCTTGTATGTTCTCCACAGCATGGCACGCAACGCCAAAGAGGACGGTGGAGGAGATGACACCAGCTTTAATTTCAGTTGGAAAATATTCACCAGTTGGGATTACCTGATTGGAAACCCGGAGACAGCCGACAACAAGTTTGCCTCGATCACCACCAGCTTCAAGGTGTGGATATTATTGTATGGGTAGGTCATGTGACTGTGTAGCGTATATGTATACACACTACATGGGTAAACGCATATGGATACCACTCCTGGAGTGTTTCAGCCAGACTCTTTGCTAACACCAGTATACAAAATCAAGCCAATAGACCCCCACAGATCAAACACTGGGTCATACTGAGAAGCTCTATGACTTTAAAGGTGGTATGTCATAGCTAGATCTGCTGCAACCAACACCAGTGCCTGACCGCACAAATGCTCTTTCGACGGCCACAAATTCCCACACCTTAAAAAATCTTGGGTGTCCAACAAGCTTGGACTTGACAGTCAAGGTGTCCACATACTTTTGGCCATATAGTTCATGTCTGTATATTCTCTCCCCCCATCATCAGGAGGCCATTGTGGAGGAGCAAGAGAGCAGAAAAGACGACAACATCCACCTAACGCGATTCCTCCGGGTCCTGGCCAACTTCTTGGTTATGTGCTGCCTGGCAGGAAGTGGGTATCTGATCTACTTTGTGGTGCGCCGCTCTCAGAAGTTTGCCCTGGAGGGGTTGGACAACTACGGCTGGTGGGAGCGAAATGAAGTAAATAAGCGTCCTCCATGTCCAAGAGGCTTTGCATAGCAAGCGCTGATACGGGACAATTTATTCTAATCATGATCTTCCAGGTGAACATGGTGATGTCCCTGTTGGGGATGTTCTGTCCGATGCTGTTTGATGTCATAAGTACTTTGGAGAACTACCACCCCCGAATTGCCCTGCAATGGCAGCTGGGCCGCATCTTCGCCCTCTTCCTGGGCAACCTTTACACCTTTATCATAGCCCTGATGGACCAGATCAACCTCAAGGTGAGCACTTCAAGCTTAAGCGAAGCACCCAGTTCTGGTCCTGGAGATCTACCATCCTTTAGGGTTTGGCTTCAGCCCTAATCTAACACACCTGATCCAGGTAATGAAGGCCTTTCAGAGAGATCTAAAGGTTACAGCCAACTGAATTGGATGTACTCTCCAGGGTGGTAGTTCTCCAGGACAAGGATTGAGCACCAACACCAAGCAGGAGGGCAGTTTTCAGGGAACCTTCTGCAAAATGCAAATTAAATGCAAATGCAGTCCTATGCCAGAAATTAAACTCCCCTTGTGAATTTACAAGGGGGAAGCATGTCCTCCAGAAGAACGTAAATATGGCTTGTTCCTGCAATTTTTAGTTCACAATTTATATTTAACAGTTTGACACTGGAAAATAATGAACCTGGATTATAAAAAAAAAAAGCCACATTTTTTGTTTTATTTGTCCCCCAGTATGTTAAATCCAGCACATTAGAAATAAAATATAAAAATAAAAAATATAGATAGATAAGACAGAGATACAACATAAAGTATGAAAGTATAAAAACAGAGTCCTTACTGTCTGTGTAAAGTAAAGTGTAAAGTATAGATGGAGGTAGTGGTATACCATTTGCTGAGCAAATTAAGAAAATGGCTGGTGTCAGCCATACAGACAGTGCAAGTACGCAGTAATATGGTTGGTGTAGCTCAGTGGATAACACCACTACCCACCTTGGAACCACTACCACATGTGGGAGACTGGGGTTCGAATCCTGGTCTGGGTGACTATGCTGTGCTACACCAATAAGAGTCCTTGGGCAAGACTCCTAACACTACACTGGCCTACCTGTAATATGAAAACCCTTGTAAGTCGCTTTGGATAAGAGCGTCAGTAAATGTAATATAAATAATTTAGCAGTGTAAAATGTGTAAACAGTAGTACAGAACGGTAGAATAATAAAATATAAATAGATATAGGGCATTTAGGAGGGAGTGTGTGCAGAGATGGGGGTGTGTCTGTTGGAGTGACTGGGCATTTAGGAGGGAGTGTGTGCAGAGATGGGGGTGTGTCCATTGGAGTGACCGGAATGAAGGAGTGTCAGTTTTTCATTTGCTGTACTGAGAGGAGCTGAACAGTCTTATGGCCTGAGGGACAAAAGACTTCTTGAGTCTGTCTGTGGAGCAGGACTGGGACAGCAGTCTGCCACTGAATGAGCTCCTCTGCCTGATGATCGTGCTGTGCAGAGGATGGTGAACATTGTCCATGATGTTCAGCAGCTTGCTGAGGGACTCTAGCTCTAGTCCCAGCACAGAACCATCTTATATAACATAATTACAGTCATATATGGTACAGAAATATGAATCATGCCATTTGACTAAAGCCACCCAAACTTCTGCAAACAACTTTATTATGTAAATGGAACATATCATCAATGTCCAAAATGACAATTTTACAGGAAAGGGCAAAAACGTAAAAGGTAATTTGAAAGTAAGTCAATGGACCTTTAGGTCATTACTGTTAGTCCATTCATCATGAAATTCTTATACAATGTAAACAGCAGCTGCTGTGTTCCAGTGATGCATTTGAGAAAAAAACAACAGAATGTTTTCTTTTTACAGAGACGATATAAACCCAAGTTATTGTTGGTATAGCAAACCAACAGTAACTCCAGAATTCTAAAACTCTAAACTCAAGAATGACAAAACAAGAAGCGTCAATAGAATGTTGATGGTTGAATTGGGAGTTCTGCCAGAAAGACTCAAAAACCCAAAAGTAATGGAAAATGATGATTTAATCCCTGATAAAGTGTACAATATAAAGGATAACAATTCTTTAAGTCTCTCTAGCCAGTCTTGCATATTGTTTATTTGCTACCAGAGGGCAGAAGAGGAGAAGGTGAAGCTTAACATGACCATATGGCAGGCCAACCTGTATAACGGAACCCTACCGGAAAATTCTACTGCACTTCCAATCACGGTAGACCCTGCAGACGTACCTAGGGGACCTTGCTGGGAGACAATGGTGGGACAGGTAATTGTGGAACCTCACACTTTTATTGTCTTGGGTCATGTGTGTTCTAGTAATTAATAGTTACCATTATACCACACCATTATAATCCACCATGTAGCGTTATACCATTATACCACACCATCATACCCCACCATGTAGCATTAGACCATTATACCACACCATCATACCCACCATGTAGCATTATACCACACCATCATACCCACCATGTAGCATTATACCATTATACCACACCATTAT
>JAMWET010000713.1:5000-14432 GCA_024036415.1 Prochilodus magdalenae
CAGCGGAACGAGATCCAAGTTTGTTTCACATGAGGTGGATGGCCTGGCATTTATCGGAGATGCACTGTGGGAAGAAGACCACCCAGTGGAGGGAGTGTGGTGCAGGGGCCGATGTTCTTGCCCAATATTCGCCAACCGCCACCTATAAAACCGTCACTGCAAACCAGGTGCTACCGACCCAGTGGTTTAGAATGTCGCTTCACTGTGTCATAACTCATTTGCATAATGTTGAGAAAGTCTCCACCCAATTTGCCGCTCTGTCGCCATGTTGCTAAACCGCGCCTACCAATCACTTCCTCCCTTAGGAAATGACCGGTTGCTTGCAGCTCTATTGTGTGTTAGTGTGCGTGTGGGGTAAGGCCCAACTTACATGTGTGCTTATGTGAGGAAGGCGGTGGTGTGCTTATTAGGCAGCAGGTTTCAACTGTGATTGGTTGGTGAAGTGATTGACACTGTGATGATCTCTGATGGTTCTATCTAACTGGATTTGGCCACATGGACCTACCTTGTGAACACCTGAAGGTTCCTCTGGGGTTACCTGTCCACTAGATCAGGGGCTCTCAATAATATAGGTTATTAATATATAGGTAATAGAATGCTAATGCGATTATATAAGGGGCTTTCCGGCCCACTACAGTCTACTGTCTCCACCTGAGTACTGGATCATGGACCACTAGAGGGCGCTTTATGGCCCACTGTTGGTTGAGGAACACAGCACACATCAAAGCTGCTTCGGGTTGTTTTCAGGACGCGCTACACCTGGACTACGCTGTACTGAAAAGGTCAAAGGGTACTTCCTCTGAGAGAGAATCTGCCTGTTGCGGTTAGACAGTGAAGTACAGAAGGGTATGGGGGCAAAACCTACAGAGAAACGATCTTACATTTTCCGTGTGGGGGGCCGGAGCCGCCGGAGCGCCTTGGGGACCTGCAGACTGTCCGATTCGGTCTGGTAGAAAAACATCCGGATCAGATCATCCAGCAGCACCCAGGTAGGCAAACACAGCAACTTCTACAAAGTAGGAAAGAGAGAGTGAGAGAGAGAGGGAAGCAGAGAGCGAGAGGGAGGGAGAGAGAAAGAGAGAGGGAGGGAGAGAGAGAGGGAGAGGGAGAGAGAGAGAGAGGGAGAGGGAGAGGGAGAGAGAGAGAGAGAGAGACGGAGGGAGAGAGAGAGAGAGGGCAGGAGGGAGAGAGAGAGAGAGGGAGAGAGAGAGAGGTGGAGAGGGAGAGGGAGAGGAGAGAGAGACGGAGGGAGAGAGAGAGAGAGGGCAGGAGGGAGAGAGAGAGAGAGGTGGAGAGGGAGAGGGAGAGGAGAGAGAGGGGGAGAGGGAGAGAGAGAGGGAGGGGAGAGAGAGAGAGAAAGAGAGAGAGAGAGAGAGAGAGAGAGAGAGAGAGAGAGAGAGAGAGAGAGAGAGAGAGAGAGAGAGAGAGAGGGAGAGGGAGAGAGAGAGACAGAGAGAGAGAGAGAGAGAGAGAGGGAGGGAGAGGGAGAGGGAGAGAGACAGAGAGAGAGAGAGAGAGAGAGAGAGAGAGAGAGAGAGAGAGGGAGGGAGAGGGAGAGGGGAGAGAGACAGAGAGAGAGAGAGAGAGAGAGAGAGAGGGAAGCAGAGAGAGAGGGAGTGAGGGTGAGAGAGAGAGAGAGAGAGAGAGAGAGAGAGAGAGAGAGAGAGAATAAATAAATAACGTTTATGCCAGTACTCCATTAGAACCCAAAAACCTAAAACCGTGGCTAGGAAAGAATTCACTCGGGGCCTGAGCAGATCAAAGTGAGACGTGTACCCCGGCGTTCACACCAGCAGCCAACAAGTCGCTCCCGTCGCCTCGAGTTCCTCTCGAGTGTCTTGTCTTGTGTCCTAGCCCGTTCCTGTTGTGGCATGTTGGCATGGATAAGGTTCAGCCAGCTTGTTTAGAAGTCACATGTCTCTATGGAAACCTACCCAGGTATCAAATACTCCCCAGAGCCCCCAACCACATCCTCTACTTCGTTCTTCTACTAACATGTACGAAGACACGTCCTATAAACAGGGGAACCAGCGGTAATGAGCTTCTCCTCCACCTTAACCACCACACAGCTGAGAACTGAAACCAAAAGCTGGCAGGAACTACAATCTCAGAGAGCAGGAGCCTGGGGGCCCTCGGACCCCTGTGTGCCTACGATTGCTGGCACCTCTGAACCACTGCTGGACTGAGAATCGTCCATCAACCACAACTATCCAGCCAACAATGTCCAGCCAACCACGTCCAGCCAACAACGTCCAGCCAACAACGTCCATCCAACCACGTCCATCCAACCACGTCCATCCAACCACGTCCAGCCAACCACGTCCATCCAACCACGTCTAGCCAACAACGTCCAGCCAACAACGTCCATTCAACAACGTCCAGCCAACAACGTCCATCCAACGTCCAGCCAACAATGTCAATCCAACAACGCCCATTCAACAACGCCCATCCAACAACGCCCATTCAACAACGCCCATCCAACAACGCCCATCCAACAACGCCCATCCAACAACGCCCATTCAACCACGTCCATCCAACCACGTCCATCCAACCACGTCTAGCCAACAATGTCAATCTAACAACGTCCAGCCAACAACGTCCAGCCAACAACGTCAATCCAACAACGTCCAGCCAACAACGTCCAGCCAACAACGTCCAGCCAACAACGTCCAGCCAACAACGTCCATCCAACAACGTCCATCCAACAACGTCCATCCAACAACGTCCAGCCAACAATGTCCAGCCAACAACGTCCAGCCAACAACGTCCAGCCAACAACGTCCAGCCAACAATGTCCAGCCAAGAACGTCCAGCCAACAACGTCCATCCAACATTGTCCAGCCAACAACGTCCATCCAACATTGTCCAGCCAACAACGTCCATCCAACAACGTCCAGCCAAGAACGTCCATCCAACAACGTCCAGCCAACCACGTCCAGCCAACAACGCCCAGCCAACAACGTCCAGCCAACCACGTCCAGCCAACAACGTCAATTCAACAACGTCCAGCCAACCACGTCCAGCCAACAACGCCCAGCCAACAACGTCCAGCCAACAATGTCCTGTGGGCAGCGTCCTGTAGGGCAGCGTCCTGTGGGGCAGCGTCCTGTAGGGCAGCGTCCTGTAGGGCAGCGTCCTGTCCCCACTGATGAAGGACTAGAGGATGACCAACACTGCACTGTGCAGCAGCAGATGAGCTATCGTCTCTGACTGTCCATCTACAAGGTGGACCAGCAAGGTAGGAGTGTCTAATAGAGTGGACAGTGAGTGGACACAGTGTCTCAACACTCCAGCAGCACTGCTGTGTCTGATCCACTCACACCAGCACCACACACACTAACACACCACCACCACGTCAGTGTCACTGCAGTGCTGAGAGTGATCCACCACCCACATCATACCTGCTCTGTGGTGGTCCTGTGGGGGTCCTGCCCATTGAAGAACAGGGTAATACAGTATACAGAGAAACAGATGGACTACAGTCTGGACCTGTACACCTACAGAGTGTCCTGTATGGTCAGTGGTCATAATGTTATGCCTGGTGGATGTATAATCAAATCACTGAATGAATATAGCTGCAGAGTTTCCATCTCGAGCAAGCTGTCAGCTCGGTTAATGAATCTGAAGCTAAACACAGACGCGTGGGAGAGAGAGAGAGTGAGAATGTGGCAGGGCCGAAAGGAGAAGTAAACCGAGAAAAGAGGAACTGCGGAGTTTTCGGTCGTTAGATGCAACAGGCTTGATCAATCTGGACGCAACGTCACTGGGGAGGCCAGAGACACATGCCGAGAGACTCATGGTCCGTGCACGCCCGAGTGTTCGCAGAGCGCCTCGATGAAGCTCACCTTCATGTACGTGTTGAGCTCAGGGATTCTGCTCTCTGCTATTTCCTGTTTGTTACCCATGAACACCTTCCCTGCGAGACAAACAAACAAATGAACAGAGTAATTACATGAGCACGGAGAGACGAGGTCCCACGTGAAGCCCGAGGCTCGGTAATAACTTCAGAGTCGGACTGTGAATTCAACCCAAGCGCGAGAAATTAAGCGGTACAGGAAATTGCTGTTCTATCTAATCTATTTATGTCAACATGTTGGAGCGAGTGTTGGAGCGAGTGTTGGAGCAGTGTTGGAGCAGTGTTGGAGCAGTGTTGGAGCGAGTGTTGGAGCGACCGCTGGAGCACTGGACAGATTTATTTATGTCCACCTGTTGGAGCAAGTGTTGGAGCAAGTGTTGGAGCGAGTGTTGGAGCAAGTGTTGGAGCAAGTGTTGGAGCGAGTGTTGGAGCGAGTGTTGGAGCGACTGCTGGAGCGACTGCTGGAGCACTGGACAGATTTATTTATGTAAACCTGTTGGAGCGAGTGTTGGAGCGAGTGTTGGAGTAAGTGTTGGAGCGACCGCTGAAGCGACTGCTGGAGTGAGTGTTGGAGCAACTGCTGGAGCGACTGCTGGAGCGACTGCTGGAGCGACTGCTGGAGTGAGGGTTGGAGCAAGTGTTTGAGCGGCCATTGGAGCTACTGCTGGAGCAAGGGCTGGCGCAACCGCTGGTGTGATTGTTGGAACGACCGTTGGAACGACCGTTGGAGCGACTGCTACAGCGACTGTTGGAGTGAGTGTTGGAGCGACCGTTGGAGCGACTGCTGGAGCGAGTGTTGAAGTGACCGCTGAAGCGAGTGTTGGAACGGCCCTGGAGTGACCGTTGGAGCGACTGCTAGAGCAAGTGTTGGAGCGACCGCTGGAGCAAGTGTTGGAGCAACTGCTGGAGCGACTGCTGGAGCAAGTGTTGGAGCAACTGCTGGAGTAAGGGGTTGGAGCGAGTGTTGGAGAGACCACTGGTGTCATTGTTGGAATGACGTTGGAGCGACCGTTGGAGCGACTGCTGGAGTGAGGGTTGGAGCAAGTGTTTGAGCGGCCATTGGAGCTACTGCTGGAGCAAGGGCTGGCGCAACCGCTGGTGTGATTGTTGGAACGACTGTTGGAGCGACTGCTAGAGCAACTGTTGGAGCAAGTGTTGGAGCGACCGCTGGAGCAAGTGTTGGAGCAACTGCTGGAGCGACTGCTGGAGCGAGTGTTGGAGCAACTGCTGGAGTGAGGGTTGGAGCGAGTGTTGGAGAGACCACTGGTGTCATTGTTGGAATGACGTTGGAGCGACCGTTGGAGCGCCTGCTGGAGTGAGGGTTGGAGCAAGTGTTTGAGCGGCCATTGGAGCTACTGCTGGAGCAAGGGCTGGCGCAACCGCTGGTGTGATTGTTGGAACGACCGTTGGAGCGACTGCTACAGCGACTGTTGGAGTGAGTGTTGGAGCGACCGTTGGAGCGACTGCTGGAGCGAGTGTTGAAGTGACCGCTGAAGCGAGTGTTGGAACGGCCGCTGGAGCGACCGTTGGAGTGACTGCTAGAGCAACTGTTGGAGCAAGTGTTGGAGCGACCGCTGGAGCAAGTGTTGGAGCAACTGCTGGAGCGACCGCTGGAGTTAGTGTTGGAGCAACTGCTGGAATGAGGGTTGGAGAGACCACTGGTGTGACTGTTGGAATGACTGTTGGAGCGACCGTTGGAGCGCCTGCTGGAGTGAGGGTTGGAGCAAGTGTTTGAGCGGCCATTGGAGCAAGGGCTGGCGCAACCGCTGGTGTGATTGCTGGAACGACCGTTGGAGCGACTGCTATAGCGACTGTTGGAGTGAGTGTTGGAGCGACCGTTGGAGCGACTGCTAGAGCGACTGTTGGAGTGAGTGTTGGAGCGACCGCTAGAGCGAGTGTTGGAGCGACCGCTGGAGCGAGTGTTGGAGCGAGTGTTGGAGCGACCGCTAGAGCGAGTGTTGGAGCGACCGCTGGAGCGAGTGTTGGAGCGACCGCTGGAGCGAGTGTTGGAACGGCCGCTGGAGCGACTGCTGGAGTGAGGGTTGGAACGGCCGCTGGAGCGACTGGTGGAGTGAGGGTTGGAGCAAGTGTTTGAGCGGCCATTGGAGCTACTGCTGGAGCAAAGGCTGGCTCAACCGCTGGTGTGATTGTTGGAACGACCGTTGGAACGACCACTGGAGCGACTGCTACAGCGACTGTTGGAGTGAGTGTTGGAGCAAGTGTTTGAGCGGCCATTGGAGCTACTGCTGGAGCAAGGGCTGGCGCAACCGCTGGTGTGATTGTTGGAAAGACTGTTGGAACGACCATTGGAGCGACTGTTGGAGTGATTGTTGGAGCGGCCGCTGGAGCGAGTGTTGGAGTGACCTCTGAAGCGAGTGTTGCAACGGCCGCTGGAGCGAGTGCTGGAGCGACCATTGGAGCGACTGCTAGAGCGACTGTTGGAGTGAGTGTTGGAGCGACTGCTAGAGTGAGTGTTGGAGCGACCGCTGGAGCGAGTGCTGGAGTGACCGCTGGAGCGAGTGCTGGAGTGACCGCTGGAGCGAGTGTTGGGGCGACTGGAAGAGCGAGTGTTGGAACGGCCACTGGAGCGACCGCTAGAGTGAGTGTTGGAGCGACCGCTGGAGCGAGTGTTGGAGCGACCGCTGGAGCGACCGTTGAACCCGCATTGGAGCGACTGCTGGAGTGACTGTTTGAACGGCACCCATTTGTAAAGCACCTGATGAGCTCCGACGTACCAACCACTGGCCTAGTGGTTCGAAATCGGCCATTCTATCAGCTCCAGCATCGGAGTGGGATTCTGATTCACGCTAACGAGTCTGCCATCGTCTCCCTCCTTCTCGATCCGTCTCTCTCTCATTCGTTCGTTGTTAATGGACCCGGGTTGATGGGCTTCATAATCCTAATTAAGCTCCGGGGTTCTATATTTAACACCAGAGGGTCTCGGAGTGAAAGAGAGAGAGGGAGAGAGAGTAGAGAGCAGGACAGATGCAGAGCCATTATCTTGTTTCAACATTACTCCGCTCAGATCAAACAATCTTCACCTGCTTCGCCAATTATGCCACTAAACAAAAAAAAATGCGGTTTGTTTGCCCCGTTTCTAATTTATATTCCAAGAATTTGGTGCTGGCACGATCTTCTCGGCGCAGGGGACGATTCTATTTATATCAGCTCAGGGTGTCACAATCGGCCTTTTGGTGCTAATTTGCAAGACTGTTATCTGGGCTCATGCAATCTGGCTGCCAAACAAGGGCCACGGGGGGCTCCAGATCCGAGCCCCGTGTAGACACCAGGCAGCATGCAGAGTTGGGCTTGCAGTCCGTCGCACGTTTAAGCCTCCACCACTCTGCGGCAAGGTCACAGTGGTTTGGAGACCTCCTGAAAGCTATGCGTCAGACGTTCTGAGCACCCTTAGGTGGCTAGCTTGGTTTGTTTGGTACGTAGCTCCAGTGGAAATGTGTCCGTACTGTACATAGAAGCCCCCCGGATGTTTCGGGGGGGTTGGAATTACGTGGAAATAGGTTCTTTGGTTGAGGTGACAGCAAATCTGTACCACAGTGCCTACACTGAGCCTCTGGACAACCAGGTTCTACCTCTTGCTCGTCATCATCTTACCAAGGAACATGACATTCCTATCCTGGTATTCCAAGATGATTCCAATTGTCACGTTCACAGAGCTGAAAATGTGACTTGATGGGCATGACGAACATTCAGAAGCATCTGGAGCCCTTTCCACACCACCCAGGCAGGGATAGATACCTTGCTCAAGGGTACTTCCAGACAGAGCCGGTGACCTTCCAGTCACAAGGCTGGTTCCCTAACCTCTAGCCCACAACGGATATCCCCCAAACACCCATACAACGTCTAGTGAACCGAAACACTAGGGGCCAGGGAGCACACTTGCTCAAGGTACCTTGCTCAAGGGCACTTCAGTCTCATCCTGTCAGTTCAAGGAACTGAACTGGTGACCTTCCGGTCACAAGGCTGGTTCCCAAACCTCAACTTCCCCGTAGCAGGAGATCAGTCACTGTACGCGAGGGCGTGAAACATGAGTAGCTGATGAGTAGTACTCCGGCAGACATGACATCACCGGTACTAAATTTAGTCTCAACAACTAGAAGAAACAACCAACATCCGGTTCAGGGTACAGATTACACAGCTCTGGAAAATTTGAAAAGACCCCCTCCAAACGATCGGTGTCTCTAGCTGTACAGGTTCTGGGTTTGTGTTGGACCAGAATCCCTCAGTTCTGTTTGATTCTCTACACTACTGGAACCATGTCTCCCAAACTCCAGATCAGATATTGTATTAGATCTGTTTATTTAGAAAATCACTAATGACCTCCAGAAGCCTGTATTTAGAACCATGCTCGCTGTGCATCTCACCCCAGCCACCGGCTCCCCCCCCCCCCTGCCAGTCTCTCTGTAGGTTCCACTCCGAGCGTCATCTTACCGGTGGGTAAGGGACATTGGAATGAGGTGGTGCTCATCACGGTCAGTAGAGAGTGGGTTTGGCCCTCTGCCAGTCTGTAGCCGTGTTGTCCTGTGTGTTGGCTGCTGGACCTTGTTCTTATGAACCAGACGCTCACTGTATCTGCCAGTAAAGCTAGAACCCAACTCTCAATTCTAAGTGTTTCAGTGTCTCTCCCTATTCCCGATCCCTAAAAGAGAGGTGTCTGGTCCTGTATGGCTGGAAGTAACTGGCCGGTTTCTGGATGTAGGCCACATCAAAAGCATTGTGCAGTTGGTCCAGATTTGGTGGATGCCTTCCCGGCACACTTCTGAGGAGAATTCCCTGTAGACTGGGATTTTCCCACTGCTGGTAGACCCGTACGACCGTACGCTTCCATACACCTGCAGTTTCAGCTACTTCCTTCACACTATGGTCTTTGGCCACGCCCACATGCTCAGTCACTCCTTTTAGCCAACCACTAACATCTGCTCTGGAGCCGTTTTCCACACATGGAACGAGACATTCCCTGCACTGTAGCACCTCTTCCCAATCTATGGATCCTGTCACTCACACCCCGCAGGTATTCATAGCCCCATCGTCCTCATGCAGCGCCATCTGCAGGAGCCTGAAGTTACTACCACCTAGTAACAATAAGAGAACCATCGCCATTTAAAAACCGCCTTACAAAAAATTAGAAAAATTTCTAAGGATAAAACTTTTTAAAAAATAAAATTAATACATGAAATTAAAAGCATGTGTGAGTGAAGATGATACCTTAAAGCCGTGATATTCTGGACCAGGTTTTCATATCCTGACTTTTTACTGTACGGTCTGACTTAAGCTCCTGAATTTTTGATGGCACTAAAACTCAGCCTGTCAGCTCCAGCTCCTGATGGGTACTGTGAGTTCATCATAGTGACAGTTAAGGGCAT
The DNA here is from genome assembly GCA_024036415.1 of Prochilodus magdalenae. NCBI lineage: Eukaryota > Metazoa > Chordata > Actinopteri > Characiformes > Prochilodontidae > Prochilodus > Prochilodus magdalenae. The sequence continues at coordinate 14,238 of JAMWET010000713.1, forward strand.
CAGGTGAAGGGGAAGCGGATGTTGCCAAACAGAGGGGGTACTGATGGCTAACAGCTTCTAGTTCTACCCTTAACAGGACACCCAACCAGCATGCTTCAAATGACCACTGCATCCTAATAGATTCAAACAGATGAATGAGGAACGTGGAATTCCTAACAGGGTAACAGTGGTGGGTATAGTGTAGTGGGCCACACC
>JAMWET010000714.1:0-20000 GCA_024036415.1 Prochilodus magdalenae
GGAGAAACGCGCTCACTGGCCACTTTATCAGAAACCACGCCCTTATAGCTTATACAGCAGTTCGAGACGGACTCCATCTGCTGATGCACTCTTCCTGTCCGTCAGTGGTCATTTCTGTCAACAGAGCTGCTTTGTCAGTGGAAGCAGTTAGTGGAAGCACAGGCTAGGGGTTTCTAATAAAGTGGCCAGTTTGTGGAAGCACAAGGTGGCCAGTCAGTGGAGGCACAAGGTAGGTGTTTCTAATAAAGTGGCCAGTTAGTGGAAACACAAGGTAGGTGTTTCTAATAAAGTGGCCAGTTAGTGGAAACACAAGGTAGGTGTTTCTAATAAAGTGGCCAGTTAGTGGAGGCACAAGGTAGGTGTTTCTAATAAAGTGGCCAGTTAGTGGAAGTACAAGGTGGGTGTTTCTAATAAAGTGGCCAGTTAGTGGAAACACAAGGTAGGTGTTTCTAATAAAGTGGCCAGTGAGTGGAAGCACAAAGTAGGTGTTTCTAATAAAGTGGCCAGTGAGGGGAAGTACAAGGTAGGTGTTTCTAATAAAGTGGCCAGTGAGGGGAAGTACAAGGTAGGTGTTTCTAATAAAGTGGCCAGTTAGTGGAAGCACAAGGTAGGTGTTTCTAATAAAGTGGCCAGTAAGTGGAGGTACAAGGTGGGTGTTTCTAATAAAGTGGCCAGTAAGTGGAGGTACAAGGTAGGTGTTTCTAATAAAGTGGCCAGTTAGTGGAAGTACAAGGTGGGTGTTTCTAATAAAGTGGCCAGTAAGTGGAGGTACAAGGTGGGTGTTTCTAATAAAGTGGCCAGTAAGTGGAGGTACAAGGTGGGTGTTTCTAATAAAGTGGCCAGTTTGTGGAAGTACAAGGTATGTGTTTCTAATAAAGTGGCCAGTTTGTGGACAGGTTTGGTGTTACAGAGAAACAGCCTCTGTAATTGAAAGCATCAGTGTTTGTACTGCACTGATTTCTACTGTTCCTCAACGGCAGGGTTAGACACACACCCCTACACACACACACACACCCACACACACACACACACCCCTACACACACACACCTACACACACACACACACCCCCGTCCGGTTTAAACAGATCCAGCTGTCAGCACCGTTCAGCTTCACACACGCTGGGATGGGAGCGATCGCGCTCAGCGGCGGTATGGATGAGTCTGTTCAATTATGAATGAGAAGAAGAGAAAAGACCAGGAGAAGATGAATGCAGAGCTCTACCTGATTCTCTTTGAAGCTGTATAAGGAGATATGAAGACATGGCTTTTCGCTCTCTCCCTCTCTCCTGTCTATCTCTTTCACTTCCTCTCAAGCTCTATCCCTCCTTTCTTCATTTTCCCCCTCCAACAGCCCTCAGGCACGTTTCTGGACCCTCTTTAAAGTGACCTTTAGCATGAAGCCAGTGTTCTGAAGCATCAAGAGCAGGCAAGGCATCCAGCGAAATCGACTTCGAGCAGCTAAGTCCACTAAAGGGGATGGTTGTTGATGACCTGCCTGCTATCCCGGCTGTTAAACGGCACTGGGCGGTCTTCACTGCTCTCGTGTTTAATAAAGAGCGCTTGTTAAAGGCGCTGTGCTTCCCGTGTCTCTCTAGCCTGACACCCCGTTTGGTGTCAAAATGTGGATACCAGTGCTCCTGAACAGCTGGGGTAACAGGCAGGCCATCAACAGCCATACGACTATTTACAGAACTAAAGTCTTTCTTACAGTCTCCGGTGCTACCCGTGCTCCTCACCTGCCGCTCTACATGGCCGTGCCTGCTGTGCTACAATACAACACAGTAAAGTCTGCTAATGGTAAAGTCCTAGCGGGAGTATGAGCCACTAACTGTGAAATTCACTGCTAACATCCACTGCTAAAAGAGAATTCCACTTCTATCATCCACTGCTAAAAGAGAAATCCACTTCTATCATCCACTGCTAAAAGTAAAATCCACTTCCATCATCCACTGCTAAAAGAGAAATCCACTTCTATCATCCACTGCTAAAAGTAAAATCCACTTCCATCATCCATTGCTAAAAGAGAAATCCACTTCTATCATCCACTGCTAAAAGTAAAATCCACTTCCATCATCCACTGCTAAAAGAGAAATCCACTTCTATCATCCACTGCTAAAAGAGAAATCCACTTCTATCATCCACTGCTAAAAATGAAATTGACTTCTATCATCCACTGCTAAAAGAGAAATCCACTTCTATCATCCACTGCTAAAAGAGAAATCCACTTCTATCATCCACTGCTAAAAAGGGAAATCCACTTCTATCATCCACTGCTAAAAATGAAATTGACTTCTATCATCCACTGCTAAAAGTGAAATCCACTTCTATCATCCACTGCTAAAAGAGAAATCCACTTCTATCATCCACTGCTAAAAGAGAAATCCACTTCTATCTTCCACTGCTAAAAGTAAGATCCACTTCTATCATCCACTGCTAAAAGTAAAATCCACTTCTATCATCCACTGCTAAAAGTAAGATCCACTTCTATCATCCACTGCTAAAAGAGAAATCCACTGCTATCATCCATTGCTAAAAGTAAAATCCACTTCTATCATTCACTGCTAAAAGTTAAATCCACTTCTATCATCCACTGCTAAAAGTAAAATCCACTTCTATCATTCACTGCTAAAAGTAAAATCCACTTCTATCATCAATTGCTAAAAGTAAAATCCACTTCTATCATTCACTGCTAAAAGTAAAATCCACTTCTATCATCCACTGCTAAAAGAGAAATCCACTTCTATCATCCACTGCTAAAAATGAAATCCACTTCTATCATCCACTGCTAAAAGTAAAATCCACTTCTATCATCCACTGCTAAAAGTAAGATCCACTTCTATCATCCACTGCTAAAAGAGAAATCCACTGCTATCATCCACTGCTAAAAGTAAAATCCACTTCTATCATCCACTGCTAAAAGTAAAATCCACTTCTATCATCCACTGCTAAAAGTAAGATCCACTTCTATAATCCACTGCTAAAAGAGAAATCCACTGCTATCATCCATTGCTAAAAGTAAAATCCACTTCTATCATTCACTGCTAAAAGTTAAATCCACTTCTATCATCCACTGCTAAAAGTAAAATCCACTTCTATCATCCACTGCTAAAAGTAAGATCCACTTCTATCATCCACTGCTAAAAGAGAAATCCACTGCTATCATCCATTGCTAAAAGTAAAATCCACTTCTATCATTCACTGCTAAAAGTTAAATCCACTTCTATCATCCACTGCTAAAAGTAAAATCCACTTCTATCATTCACTGCTAAAAGAGAAATCCACTTCTATCATCCACTGCTAAAAGTAAAATCCACTTCTATCATCCACTGCTAAAAGTAAAATCCACTTCTATCATCCACTGCTAAACATGAAATCCACTACTATCATCCACTACTAAAAGAGAAATCCACTTCTATCATTCACTGCTAAAAGAGAAATCCACTTCTATCATTCACTGCTAAAAGTAAAATCCACTTTTATCATCCACTGCTAAAAATGAAATCCACTTCTAGCATCCACTGCTAAAAGTAAAATCCACTTTTATTATCCATTGCTAAAAGTAAAATCCACTTCTATCATCCACTGCTAAAAGTAAAATCCACTTCTATCATCCACTGCTAAAAGTAAAATCCACTTACATCATCCACTGCTAAAAGAGAAATCCACTTCTATCATCCACTGCTAAAAGAGAAATCCACTGCTATCATCCATTGCTAAAAGTAAAATCCACTTCTATCATTCACTGCTAAAAGTTAAATCCACTTCTATCATCCACTGCTAAAAGTAAAATCCACTTCTATCATCCACTGCTAAAAGAGAAATCCACTTCTATCATCCACTGCTAAAAGTAAAATCCACTTCTATCATCCACTGCTAAAAGTAAAATCCACTTCTATCATCCACTGCTAAAAGTAAAATCCACTTCTATCATCCACTGCTAAACATGAAATCCACTGCTATCATCCACTGCTAAAAGAGTAATCCACTTCTATCATTCACTGCTAAAAGTAAAATCCACTTTTATCATCCACTGCTAAAAATGAAATCCACTTCTAGCATCCACTGCTAAAAGTAAAATCCACTTCTATCATCCACTGCTAAAAGTAAAATCCACTTCTATCATCCACTGCTAAAAGAGAAATCCACTTCTATCATCCACTGCTAAAAGTAAAATCCACTTCCATCATCCACTGCTAAAAGAGAAATCCACTTCTATCATCCACTGCTAAAAGTAAAATCCACTTCTATCATCCACTGCTAAAAGAGAAATCCACTTCTATCATCCACTGCTAAAAATGAAATCCACTTCTATCATCCACTGCTAAAAGTAAAATCCACTTCTATCATCCACTGCTAAAAGAGAAATCCACTTCTATCATCCACTGCTAAAAGAGAAATCCACTGCTATCATCCACTGCTAAAAGTAAAATCCACTTCTATCATCCACTGCTAAAAGTAAAATCCACTTCTATCATCCACTGCTAAAAGTAAGATCCACTTCTATCATCCACTGCTAAAAGAGAAATCCACTGCTATCATCCATTGCTAAAAGTAAAATCCACTTCTATCATTCACTGCTAAAAGTTAAATCCACTTCTATCATCCACTGCTAAAAGTAAAATCCACTTCTATCATTCACTGCTAAAAGAGAAATCCACTTCTATCATCCACTGCTAAAAGTAAAATCCACTTCTATCATCCACTGCTAAAAGTAAAATCCACTTCTATCATCCACTGCTAAAAGTAAAATCCACTTCTATCATCCACTGCTAAAAGTAAAATCCACTTCTATCATCCACTGCTAAACATGAAATCCACTGCTATCATCCACTGCTAAAAGAGTAATCCACTTCTATCATTCACTGCTAAAAGTAAAATCCACTTTTATCATCCACTGCTAAAAATGAAATCCACTTCTATCATCCACTGCTAAAAGAGAAATCCACTTCTATCATCCATTGCTAAAAGTAGCTGCTAACAGTACTACACTCAGTAATACGACTGCTGTAAAATCCAGTGTTTATTTTCTGAGCGGTTAATGGTGTGGTAGTGTAGGCTCTAATGCCGATCCAGAAAGCCCAAACACTGATGTCATATTTCTTTAGATCAGGTCCCGACAAGGCTAAATTACAGTTCTATCAGAGCCAGACTCTCACTGTAGTTTCAAAACAACTGGAGGTATGTTGCCAGGTCCTCTCCTATCCTGCACTGATGATGTAATCCTATAGAAAGAGCGCATGCCAATCTGAGGAAAACAGACTCCTGTGCACTCCTCAGACGTTCTCCTCGGAGTGGTGCTCGCTGTGTTTACGCGGTACACCGCGCGTAAAACTGTGACAGGTGCTTTGGGCCTGGTTTGTTATTACAGCTCTAAGGCTTCTATTAGAAGAATACCAGAACCTGCCGGGACATGAGAGGAAAACTATACCATCCAAAGACCCCTAAACACCCCCCCAACAACACACACAGTGCTAAACACATACCTACACGCAGGCATATACACCTCCGTACACAGTCAACCTCTCTGACTGAGCAGACGTTCCAAAACAAGCAGCAAACTGCGACGTATCTGATCATCCGTCCTGTTGGAGAAGTATCTCACGTGGCTCCTCGAGAAGCTGAAGAGTGAACAACGCTCCGTCACAGGAAGGGCTGGCTTAGAGATTTAATAAGTACTGATATGATGTAATTAAGGTCGGCTGCTATTATTAGTAATAAATTAGTAATTATTTCGACTGATTTAAATCCATTATAATTATATAATCTATATTATATATATTATTATATAATCATAATTATATACATACCATAAAGAACCATAAACATTTTCATTTTACTAAATACTATGCTCTATTAAATTAGTCCTGCAAATAAATAAATAAATAAGTAACTCAATAAATAAAAATAGAACAATAAGAAAAATGTTTATTGATGTTAGATATTTACAGGTCATATGTTGTGATCAATTTATACCCAAAATATATAGTAGTAAGCTAAATACTGTATACACAGAATCATAAATCTATAGGGCTCTTTCTTTTGAGAGGTGTCTGTCCCAAAGCCTAACCCCAAAATTTGCCTTCATCAAAGGAATTCTTAGTTCATTTAGTAAAATTTAATTTAATTTAATTTATTTATTTAATTGTATTAATTCTTTGAATTTAATTGTATTAATTTTATTACTTTTATGTATTTAATTTAATTTAATTTAATTTAATTTAATTTAATTTAATTTAATTTAATTTAATTTAATTTAATTAATTTAATTTAATTTAATTTAATTTAATTATTCTTTAGTAAAAGTGTAATTTTATTTAGTAAAATAATAATTATACAGTATTATTTTTCTTTTAAAGTTCTACATTTTCTTTCAAAACTCATATTTCCTGAGCACTTATATATTTTTAAATATATACATATTTTTATGTGTGTGCAACAGGTCAAAGCTCGTTAGCGCAGGTGTTCTCTCGTCTTTTGGAGGGAATTTTGCAGGGTGTTTAAGGTGGACTGCATAATTCCATGAGTGCTACTTTAAAGTATAACGTCTGCACTTTCTTTTATTCTAAGGCAAAGCATTAAGCTTAAAACAAGGAGAACCTTCTAAACTAAGAAGAACCTTAGTTCTAGGAGTAGCTGTGTCTAAGCGTTCCACTGGTAGCCTACGTCGCTTTTAAAGACACGACAACAAAACCATCCTGTTTAATTCTGAGGGATAAAAGCGGCTAATAAACCTGGTCATATAAACCCACACTACGTTTAAGAGCCAGCAGTGCGGAGAAAGAGTGTTGTCGAACGTTCTGCGGAGTGCTTCCTGGGAAAGGACTTACTTTAGAGATGAACTCCACCGCGCGGTGTTGCGTAAACCGCAGCTGTTCCTGAGGCCTAAAGAGACTGAAGGCCTAAAAGCCTGAACAGCAACACAAAAGCTCAGCGCCCCCCCAGAAACCCCCCTAAGAGCAGAAATGGCGCAATCCACACACACTCTTTTTAATGTGATGAGATGAATTGATCCTCGGAGATGATCCTCCGTGTCCTCCTGCTCTCTGTTTCCCACGAAGAGCGCATGAGGCTAAATGAGCCAGTGCATGTAGAACCTCTGAACTGTGGATCCTGTTACAACCCTCAGGGGCGACGTTCCACTCGTAGCGCACTCTCAGTGAAAGACAGACAGCGTAACGCTTCCGTTCATGTTCACAGATAACATAGCGTCCTCCATCGTCAGAAACCACGTAGGCGAGAACGGTAACACAGCTTCCTAACGTCTCCACACAGTTTGGGGAGAGTGTGTGATGATAGCACGCCATGCTAATCAGAGGGGTATGAGCTTTCGGGGCGTGCTAGCTATGTTAGCCTCTCTCATTATCAAGAGAATAGCTGCACCCAGAAGGAGGTGTGGGATTGCAGTGCTATTGGGACGGAAGATAAAGGTTAACTCTCTGGAGAATTAACACTACGGTACAAATATTTATTTTTTCTCAGGCCTATAATGTACAGAACATGGCAGGCCCCCTTAGCATCGCTTTAGTGGTCAGGAGAATGATGTTCTGAGATGTTCCATCAGAACGTCTATGATGCATTCAGTACTGAGTAGACTTCAAGTAGCTTCTGGAACTGTGAGAACTGTTTATAGAACTGTCTGGAACTTTCTAGAACCCTCTGGGACTGTCCAGTAGTGTGCACAGCAGTGTAAATACAGGTGTGCTAAACAGACGTTCCAGTTGATGCTCCAGCTGAGTGAGTGGATATAGGGCTACAGGTCATTTAGAGGCTGCAGCATCCGGCTGCTCCGTCTGTGGACCAACTGATCAAGACCAGAGCGAGTTGACTGATCAAGTACTCATTAGGAGAATCTGCTAAGATGTGCGAGGCCTACATAGCATACTTAAGCATGCAGGTCGGGGGTCAAGACAAACCGTGGGCTCCTTATTTCACGTGTGAGCCCTGCAGGAGAACTCTTGACGGTGGAAGATGGACGATTGCTGCTCCCTTAGATGGCAGAATTTTATTCTGTGGGGTTTTGAGGATTCATTGAGGTTTAAAAGCTGTTATTAACACTCTACAGTAAATTCTACAGTACTTTAGAATCCATATTTTATGTTGTCGCTGTCCAAAGAAAAACAAGTATCTCCAAAATGGCAACTTTACAGGAGAGGCCAAAAACCTCATTCGATTTTAATGCAAGTCAATGGAACCAGACGTCCTTCCGAGCACTTCTGGGCCATTTCAGCTGGTTCGTTCGTCATGACAATCTCACAAAGTGTAAACGGCAGCGGCTGTTTTCAAATGATGCATAAAAGTCAAAATGGACAAAAACGGAGATACATGTTTTTCATTGGGGACGGCTCTGTTTACCTTTTACACATAAGCCAATGGAATATAACACAGAAATCTTGTTCATTGTGGTTAACAAGCTATTGTAATTGGTTACTAACTGCTCATTTGCATATTGCAGCCCTCCGGGACATCAGCATTGTGATGGCTGATAACGATTGACAAGCGGTGTACTCTGCAGCCCTGTTACTGACATTCTCCAAGGCCAATTTCAGCCTGTTTAGTATTACAATAGTGGGTGTTTAGCAGCTACGGCTGAATTCACTGGTCATGCTGTGTTCACACGTTCCGTGTCAGGTATAAACCTGCCAGCCTGCAGCGCCTGGAGGTGCGAACTGCTTGAAATTCCCTCAATTCTCATTACTCAAGATATTTGCATAACACAAGGATGACACACAGGAGACCCGAGGACGTTCCCATGCGCCTTGCATCCACTTCGTTCAAAATCACGGTATGTTCCAGATATACGGCGGTACCGAGGACCTGCGCCTGGCGACCACGTGCTGGTCTAGTTCGTGTACTGATGCGTTTCCTGCAGAACAGCTGCTAGACACGCGTGTTCCCACGCATGAACTGAACCGCTGAACATGTTGGGTCAAGTTACTCCAACTCCAACATTAACACCACATGTACTACACCTAATACAGGTTACATCATTCTACGGTTGGCTGTAAAAGGAGTCCTGGACCCGCTCACAGTGTGGGTGTGCTTCCTGGACCTTGAACACACCCACACTGTGAGCGGGACAAACTTGGGGCAACACAGGCAGCTTGTCACCTGCTAGGGTTAAAGTTAGCTTAGCAGGCTCCAGATCCAGACTGAGCCACCCGTCACAGTAGAGGTCTGATTCTGACTAACTGCTGCTCAACTGGAACAACGTCTGGGGTGCCCAAACTTTTGCACACCCCAATAAACATGACGTGATACTGCACAAACACAGTACACATCACTCGGCACTGCGCTCACTCACAGCGCCTCCACTCCCGCCCTGTCAGTTTAATGATGTACAGTGCCCGTTGCTGCTGTTTCGGAGGGGAAGAGGATGAAAGGATGAAATTCTCTTCCTCTCTCGTCAGTGAGCTTCATGCCGTCCTCTCAGTGTGACTCTTTTCAGCGGACTCTGAGAGAGTAATCTTCTGTCCGGCGGCATTTGAGCAGTAAGAGAAGGATGTCTTGTGGGATAAACGAGTGAAATGTGCAGAAGGCTGTTCTTCTCCTCACTCAGTAAACCAACCCATCATTAGGACGGCTTTGTTTTCCGTGCCAGCTGAAGTCATGTGGCAGTGTCGTCTGATTCCGGCTGGATCTGACCTTTCGGGACGCCGTGCTCGTCGTATTTGTTGCATGTAAGCTTAATATGTCAACTTCAGACAGCAATAACCGCTCTTACGACAAAGACACGCTGACAGAGGGTGCGGTAATGACAGCACGGTGAGATCTTCGCTGAATCACACCGGGTGACTGACAACACTGTGGCTCATAAAAGCCGAATACAGACTTCTGACAGCAGTCCCGGTACTGACAGCGGAATCGGGGCCGCACGGAACCGCACCTTCACAGCAGAGGACAGAGAGGAACAGCTTCCCCATAGAGGACCAGGGACCGCTGTTACTGTAATGACTGCAGAATAAAGTCCTTAACTGACCGCACACAGTCATGCAGGACCACTGGGGGTCATTATCGTGGTAATAACAGAATAAGGTTCCTAAATGACCGCACACAGTCATCACTGAGGGCTGTTACAGTGGTGACAGTAGAATAAAGTCTGTAACTGACCACACACAGTCACGCAGGACCACTGAGGGTCATTATCATGGTAACAACAGAATAAGGTTCCTAACTAACCGCACACAGACATCACTGAGGGCTGTTACAGTGGTGACAGTAGAATAAAGTCCTTAACTGACCGCACACAGTCATGCAGGACCACTGAGGGTCATTATTGTGGTGACAGCAGAATAAGGTTCCTAACAGACCGCACACAGTCATGCAGGACCACTGAGGGTCATTATTGTGGTGATAGCAGAATAAAGTCTGTAACTGACCGCACACAGTCATCACTGAGGGCCGTTACAGTGGTGACAGTAGAACAAAGTCCTTAAGTGACCGCACACAGTCATCACTGAGGGCCGTTACAGTGGTGACTGTAGAACAAAGTCCTTAAGTGACCGCACACAGTCATCACTGAGCGTCGTTACAGAGGTCACAGCAGAATAAAATCCCTAGCTGACCGCACACAGTCATCACTGAGGGCCGTTACAGCGGTCACAGCAGAATAAAGTCCTTAACTGACCGCACACAGTCATGCAGGACCACTGAGGGTCATTATTGTGGTGATAGCAGAATAAAGTCTGTAACTGACCGCACACAGTCATGCAGGACCACTGAGGGTCATTATTGTGGTGACAGCAGAATAAGGTTCCTAACAGACCGCACACAGTCATGCAGGACCACTGGGGGTCATTATTGTGGTGATAGCAGAATAAAGTCTGTAACTGACCGCACACAGTCATCACTGAGGGCCGTTACAGTGGTCACAGCAGAACAAAGTCCTTAAGTGACCGCACACAGTCATCACTGAGCGTGGTTACAGAGGTCACAGCAGAATAAAATCCCTAGCTGACCGCACACAGTCATCACTGAGGGCAGTTACAGTGGTGACAGCAGAATAAAGTCCTTAACTGACCGCACACAGTCATCACTGAGGGCTGTTACAGTGGTGACAGCAGAATAAAGTCTCTAACTGACCGCACACAGTCATGCAGGAACACTGAGGGCCATTACAATAATGACAGAGAAATAAAGTCCTGAAGTGACCGCACACAGTCATGCAGGACCACTGAGGGCTGTGACAGTGGTCACAGCAGAATAAAGTCCTGAAGTGACCGCACACAGTCATGTAGGAACTCTGAGGCCCGTTACAATGATGACAGCAGAATAAACACCTTTACTGACCGCACACGTCGCACAGTGCCACCGAGGCCCACAGAAGTGACGGCAGCAACTGACCACACAAAGTCACATGGGCCATGGAGGGCCATCACAGTGATGACAGCAACTGATCAAACAAAGTCAAACCGGACCAAAAAAGTCCTTAACTGACCGCACAAATTACAAAGGGGCCACTGAGGTGGGTACAGTAATGAGTTCTTAACGGCAGAGTGTCCTCAACTGACCACGCAAAGTAACCAAGGGGCTGCTGAGGACCGTTACAGTGACCACACAAAGTCATACAGCTCCACTGGCCTGTGCCAAGTCCAGCAGATCCAACATCCCTCCAGAAAGAGCAGCGCTGCTCGGCAAACAGCCTGACAAAGCTATCAGCTACGGTACAGGTTTGCTGGAGTACGGGTTCAGATAATTAGTCAGTCCTGGTGGAGGGATACATGCAGGGTGGTGTGAGGCAGGAAATAGTCCCCAAAGAAACCGTACAGTTTCAAAAGGTCCAGTATTTTACACCATCAGCATTCCATATCAACACTGGGAAATCTCATGGAGGTTCACTGGTGGTTCTAGATAGTAAGTAAAATGTCTATATGTGTGTTGTAGACATGGAGGCCCCTGGTTCCCATCCTCACCACCATTTCAGACCAAACCCCCTCTGAATCTCTCTGTTTACATCTCAGCCATTGTATTACTCCGTAATTAGGACAGGTAGGCCTAATGCAATGCAAGACTTTCCTGTGCTGACTGACAGCCACACCAACACCGGCCCAGTGCAGTGACCCCTAAGAGAGGGGTCAGCTCAGCGTGTGGAGACAAAAGCGGAGTAAAGAGGCGTGAAAGTGCTGAAGGCGCTTCGGCGAGTAGCACTGCTGTGTGGAATGTGCGGAGAGTAGCTTAAGAAATCATATCAAATAGCACTGTTAGAGTGATAGCATGCTCACGAGAGAGGTACGGATAAGTCAACAAGCAGCTAACAACCAAGAGCAAGAGCAAGGTGGGGCTCCAGAGCCACACCAGAGTCTCAAAAGACAAAATGATTCAATGACGTAATAAAGTTGACTTAATAAAGTGTATTGCGCACATGGTCTTCATATAACATTGGCTAAATATATAATTTCCTAAATGGAACCAATGGCGGACTGTTGGGAAATTTCAAATCTGGCCGTCACTTACACTGACCCTCGTGGACGTTACGTATAGACTCTGCATTCGGAATGGTTCACTCGTTTACTCATTCACTATACAGCCATTCCTACGTAGTGAACTAACTAGGGGACGACCAAAAGACTTTACATACACTGTGTTGGGTAGATGCTCATATCCAGAAAGACAATCGGATCACTTCTTACAGAGGTGTAGGCAGCTTCCCCAGGTAGGGAACCCCAGTCTACAGTGTGGGAGGCTACGGTGTTACCCACTACACTATCCCAACCACCTTCTTAGCAACGTCTTGGACGCCACATTCGGAAGCACTGCTTCATTCATCTGACACAACGAAAGAACTTCCTTCTCCGATCGTAGTAGGACACCACCATATTGGATTATTGTATACAGTGGAAGTTCCAGCATAGACGTATTAGGGAAGACTGATAGTGAACTATATACCCAGCCAGAAATTAGTTGCTCTGAGAATATGCAACACAACGTTCCATTTTTGTTTCCCAGAATGTTCTTTCTAAAGGTTAGAGAATTTACTAAAAATTCGTCATCTCAGGTCTCAGTAACATAAAACATTTTCCAAATGTTGCGCTGTGTTCTTCATTTGTTATCGTGTAAAATAATCTGTAGCCCTGACATCCTCTGCACGCTACGTCTTAGTGACCATTTAACCTTATGGTAACGTTTTCTGAAATGATAACCATCTTTAAAACGTTCTATGAACGTTAGATTAAAACCCTTTCCCTAAAACTTTATCAGAACTTGTAGCCAACGTTAGCCCAAGCTCTGGGAACGACCCCTGCTAACTGGGTAGGAAAAAAAATGTACCACTGGGAGCTACACAACAAAATGGCTGACACACCATATAGTGCACTATTTCTGTAGGAGGGAAAGTTTCTGAACACAGCTTCAGATACATGCACATATACAGTATAAGCACATACATTAGCAACCACCTGGGATCATACTGCAATGGCAATGCAACACAGCAGCAAAAAACTTGGATAACAAAGCAACACCTTGGCCACCACCTGGGATAAAACACCAATGACTAAGCAACCATACCCAACTTTCAGTTCACAAACTTTCTCTGCGTCTAGTTAGAATGGCTGATGTGTTGTATATATATGGTCCACTTATCAATGATGCAAAAACCCAAAATATTAATGTAAAAACACATGAAAGTGTTGCAAAATGCTAATGTTTGTGCACTAACAGTCACTTTTGATGTTGCTGTTGAATTTCTAAGAGTAAAAATGCCGATGCATCTTCTACAGAGAATATACTACAGGGTCTGATCCTTAGTTTATATAAATCATAATATGTAGCCTTTGCAAAAGTAATGCCACATTCCACGTTTTGCATTTAGCCTTATATACAACAAGGACTGGGGGTATCCAAACCTCTGCATACTGTCTATGAATGAACTGACCTACTGCATACACAACAGCCATGATAGCCACAGTCTCTGTGGTGGATCAAAGTGAATATGGATGATATATAACTTTCATGCTGCGTGATATGCATCACAATGTTTAGCTTTTCTAAAGTTTCTGAACAAACAGGGAGTAAATGCACCAGCAGGAGAGACCAGCTACATTAAAAAAAGGCCTGAAAACCCCAAAAAGAATAGACGAATAAAAAAAGATAATGTTGTTATTGTTGTTGCTTACAGGCTGTTTGTAATTGGTCTACATGCTCCATAATTCATCTTAATACCACAACATACCATATCGTCACATGGATCACCTCCACATCCAGCAATCAACTTGCAAAATCAAAACCTCACCTACGTCCACAATCTCTCTCCGAAATGAGCCGATGCCTCTGTCCGTCCACTTGCTGAACCACTCGCTTTGATGTCTGAATGCAACTGCTGGTGGGAAGCGAAGGCAAGCCCCAGCGCCTCCGGGAAACACGAACAGCACTCTCAGAGCCTCTGCGCACCCCCCAGCCAGCTCAGGTCTGCTCAGGGAGGGAGTGGGAGGATCCTCCAGGGGGGGATGAAGGAGGATACGCTCACACCTGAGACCCAACAACACCCTCCCAAACCCTCAATGCTCAAACCACACTCACACTGTGCTCCTCCACCAGCTCATAGGTAAATATAATAAACAGTGAACCGGATTTAAAATAGGTTTAACCAAAAACACCAACAAGGCTAACGCTAAAAACACGAGCTCCATGAGTTAGCACAGTGCAGAGCAGTTCGATCAAAAGAGGTGCTAACAATGAACGAAATTAGCATTAACTTCAGCTGTCAGTCTTTTATGACCTTCTTAGCATTTTTTTTATTTCACTGAAGCTAAAAAGACTTATTAGCATGTTTAGGATTAAAGTACTCTCCATTAACAAACTTGTTTTTATCATGGAAATGCTAAAACTGCTAGCGAAAACCAAAGCATCATACAATTTTGAAAGTTTGACACCGAAATAGTTTGTTTGACAAGCATTAATTTCAGTCATCACACTGATTTTATTGTCCACATGAATTTCTAAAGCTCCCAACAATAAGTGAAAACCATCAGTGATTAAATGTTAGCATGCTTAGCAAAAAAAATGACTCTACATTAACCTTCTTTCATTGCTAGCACCGTTAGCCATTGATTTTCAAACTACTTCACCTAAATGCTAAACCTGCTAACAAGAAATGTAAACTATCATCAAATATGAAAGTAAATATTACTTAGCGTTAACTAACTTAATGTTTACACTTTACCTTGGTCACCCAAATAAAGCTGCTAACAATAAATCAATCATTACTACAAATTATTACATTTTTAGTGTTTATGTTGATGAATTAGCTTGATGAACCGTTGGTAGTTAACCTCCAGCACTGTTGTTATTTTTGTCAATTGATTTTAAAAACATGCTAACAATGCTGCTATTAATTTTCAAAAGGTATAGCATTCTGGATACTTTCATTAAACCATTAAACCATTCATATATATATATAATATATTTTTTAATTTAATGTTCCCGCTGCTAGCTTTGGTTCTCCCTTTTAAATCCCTGTTTTATACCAAGAAGAAAAGATACAGTCTACATATCATTTTGAACAGATGAATCATGAATCTCCGGATGAGCGATTTTGAAAAGTTTAGTCTGGAGGGTCTGCTTCAGTCACAACATCAGAAATGGCAGTTTGTCGCTGAGGTAAACAGCTCCCCTGTTCTTTTGCACAACCAATAAACCCGTTCAAAACTTTTACAGGGGAAAGTCTGAGTGTCGCTCCTGCGGTAAGAGGTTTATACCTAAAGATCCCACACCTTACATGGCGGATTCGGAAAAAATGATAACCGCTAAGCCAAAGACTCATTCCGTTCATTACGAAACAGAAAAGCCCATTTCGGGTCCCATCGGCCGAAGCCGCAACAACACCACCGAGCTGTTTTCCTGATTCCTGCATAATCTGGAAGTGAGCTCAGGCTGTAACCCAGCAGGACGTAGCGCCTCACCTTCTCACGCATGCAGAGCTATTAAGGACATTTACATCTCAGAGGCCTCACAATGCACCATTTACAATAATGAGCATGCAACAGCACCATCCTTAGCCATTAGCCGTTAGCAAATATCCCAGTTAGTGAAGTCACTTTAACGGCGAGTACGTCAGTGGTTACGATGTAAAAAGGGTGTGAACTGGTTGATTGTAGACACTCTAAGGTTCATAACAGTGGGGATGGGAACCAGGTGTCACCTTTATCTACATACACAAATATAGACATTTTGTTCTAAACCATCGAACCCACCAGTGAACCTACACGAGTCTCCTGAGTGTTTATATAGAATTAGCTGAGCATGTAAGAATTTAACTTCTAAGCATTTCAGAAGCGCCTGGTAATGAAACCTGAGTCTCTAAAATAAATAATCTCACACAAAACCTCTCAGAATGAATCTGTCTACGTCTCAAATGGCGCAGTTGTGGTCTGAAGGTTAAGGAACCGGCCTTGTGACCGGAAGGTCGCTGGGGTGATCCCCTGAACCAACAGGACAAAGATGAAGTGCCCTTAAGCAAGGCACCTAACCCCCAGCTGCTCCCCGGGTGCTATGGATAGCGTTGACCACCGCTCCGGGCTATTGTGCTCACTGCTCCCTTGTGTGTGTGAGGGTATGTGGGTGATTCACTGCATGGATGGGTTAAATCCAGAGGTCAGATTCCTCTGCACAACTGGTCAGATGTTTAGAGGTGCTGGTGAAAAAGCTGAAGGAACTCCACCTTAATTAATTGAAGGGTCGGCACAGAGAAAGCCCATGTAAGCAGTTCCCCCTTAGATTTAAAGGGAAATCCAAGGCAAAATATTAATATTAATATGCAACATAATATTTATGCTAACAATAAGGTTCTTGCACGTATGACGTGATGGTTTAAAGCACTGTGGTTCATCTTCTTGTATCTTCACTTCCAGCCGGAATCTCAACAGAACATAATAAATGGGAAATCGCATGTTGTATTAGCAGCTCCCTCAGTGCTCCGGCCGAGCCCGACTCCGTAGGCGGCTCCTGCTGCTGTATACGGTACGTGCGTCATCAGCTGAGAGATAAAGATGTCACAGGAGTGTAAAACCCAGGATTTATATCGCAGCACATGTATGGGAAGGAGAAGTAAACAGTGGTGCAGCCATTAGAGCCGTGCTTCATTCCAGCCCCACCAGCATGCTCCAGCCGGACTGCTCCGAATAAAAACGGCCGACGGTTTTACATTAAGCTCCAGGTTTATCATAGATGATTTCTGTTTATGATTCATTCATGTATTCATCTATAGGGTGGCTCATCCTGCAGGGCTGCTGTAGCCTCTCACAGTGCTCACTGGGCAAAAGTCAGGAAACAGACGGATAGTCCAAAGTAAAAAGTTCTCCCGAATAAAAACACTGCAGTACAGATACAGCAATACACTACCTACACTACACTAACACTTACTGAGTTACTGTACACCGACACACTACTTACACTACACTAACACTTACTGAGTTACTGTACACCGACACACTACTTACAGCACACCAACGTATTACACTTACTGAGTTACTGTACACCGACACGCTACTTACAGCACACTAACACATTACACTTACTGAGTTACTGTACACCAACACACTACTTACAGTACACTAACACATTACACTTACTGAGTTACTGTACACCAACACATTACTTACAGCACACTAACACTATACACTTACAGAGTTACTGTACACCAACACACTACTTACAGCACACCAACACATTACACTTACTGAGTTACTGTACACCAACACACTACTTACAGCACACTAACACATTACACTTACTGAGTTACTGTACACCAACACACTACTTACAGCACACTAACACATTACACTTACTGAGTTACTGTACACCGACACACTATGTACAGCACACTAACACTATACACTTACTGAGTTACTGTACACCAACACACTACTTACACCACACTAACACATTACACTTACTGAGTTACTGTACACCAACACGCTACTTACACTACACTAACGCATTACACTTACTGAGTTACTGTACACCAACACACTACTTACAGCACACTAACACATTACACTTACTGAGTTACTGTACACCAACACGCTACTTACACTACACTAACGCATTACACTTACTGAGTTACTGTACACCGACACACTACTTACAGCACACTAACACTATACACTTACTGAGTTACCGTACACCAACACACTACTTACAGCACACTAACACATTACACTTACTGAGTTACTGTACACCAACACCCTACCTACAGCACACTAACACATTACACTTACTGAGTTACTGTACACCGACACACTACTTACAGCACACTAACACTATACACTTACTGAGTTACTGTACACCAACACACTACTTACAGCACACTAACACATTACACTTACTGAGTTACTGTACACCAACACGCTACTTACAGCACACTAACGCATTACACTTACTGAGTTACTGTACACCAACACACTATTTACAGCACACTAACACATTACACTTACTGAGTTACTGTACACCGACACACTACTTACAGCACACTAACGCATTACACTTACTGAGTTACCCTTCACCAACACACTACTTACAGCACACTAACGCATTACACTTACTGAGTTACTGTACACCAACACACTCGTTACAGTACACTAACGCATTACACTTACTGAGTTACCCTTCACCAACACACTACTTACAGTACACTAACCCATTACACTTACTGAGTTACCGTACACCAACACACTACTTACAGCACACTAACACATTACACTTACTGAGTTACTGTACACCAACACACTACTTACAGCACACTAACACATTACACTTACTGAGTTACTGTACACCGACATGCTACTTACAGCACACTAACACATTACACTTACTGAGTTACTGTACACCAACACACTACTTACAGCACACTAACACATTACACTTACTGAGTTACTGTACACCGACATGCTACTTACAGCACACTAACACATTACACTTACTGAGTTACTGTACACCAACACACTACTTACAGTACACTAACGCATTACACTTACTGAGTTACAGTACACCAACAAACTACTTACAGCACACTAACGCATTACACTTACTGAGTTACCGTACACCAACACACTACTCACAGTACACTAACGCATTACATTTAATAAGTTACTGTACACCGACACGCTACTTACAGCACACTAACGCATTACACTTACTGAGTTACTGTACACCAAAACACTACTTACAGCACACTAACACATTACGCTTACTGAGTTACTGTACACCAAAACACTACTTACAGCACACTAACACATTACGCTTACTGAGTTACTGTACACCAACACACTACTTACAGCACACTAACACATTACACTTACTGAGTTACTGTACACCAAAACACTACTTACAGCACACTAACACATTACACTTACTGAGTTACTGTACACCAAAACACTACTTACAGCACACTAACACATTACACTTATGAGTTACTGTACACCAACACACTACTTACAGCACACTAACACATTACATTACTGAGTTACTGTACACCAAAACACTACTTACAGCACACTAACACATTACACTTACTGAGTTACTGTACACCAACACGCTACTTACAGTACACTGACACATTACACTTACTGAGTTACTGTACACCAACACACTACTTACAGTACACTAACACATTACACTTACTGAGTTACTGTACACCAACACACTACTTACAGTACACTAACACATTACACTTACTGAGTTACTGTACACCAACACACTACTTACAGTACACTAACACACTACACTTACTGAGTTACTGTACACCAACACGCTACTTACAGCACACTAACACATTACACTTACTGAGTTACTGTACACCAACACGCTACTTACAGTACACTAACACATTACACTTACTGAGTTACTGTACACCAACACACTACTTACAGCACATTAACACATTACACTTACTGAGTTACTGTACACCAACACACTACTTACAGCACACTAACGCATTACACTCTAACTAACACATTACTACACATTAACTGAGTTACTGTCTAGCACTGACGCTATGTTGACGCTAAGTG